>JAOQGL010000040.1:65872922-65910619 GCA_027564165.1 Gallinago nigripennis | reverse complement strand
TCATCCATCAAACTACTAACTCAAAACCACACTTCTTGTTCATGTGCTCTCTGGAGCGCCAAATAAATTCTATAAATAAATGAATTCAGAGAAATGCATTCAAATTAAAAAAGTATTAACTTAGTTCATTTCCACATGTGACCTTTAAAAACAAATGCTTGTTAAGACTCAAAACAAGCATTTTTGTCTTTTGTTCACCAGAACTTTGATGAAAGCTGAAAGCCTGGCTGACAGTTGCGCCCAAGCACTTAAGCAAAGATTCCCTACAGAAATACTTGGGTAGTTATCTGGAAAATTCCTTGGTATTTCAACAGACAGCCTCTCAGCACAAGACCAGCCACAACCCATCACCAAGGTGGTCACAGACCATGAATCAGAAGTAGCCAGATAATTTTGGTGACCCCGAGTTCTAAGTGACTGCTTTAAACGACGCAGAAATAACCAGCAATGTTCCTTAAATAAGTTCCTGGCTCAGCTTTACGTCACTCAGGCTGCTTTTCTGCAGAAGCTCAGGGAGAACATATTTAGAACTTGGAAGAGCACATGAAAGCCCAAAGAGCTCTGCAAATTTGGGAGCATTAACACCAAACAGTGCACATTTTATAATCAAGTGTCAGAAATCAGGACTATTTCCTCAGTCACAAGCAGGAGCATCTTGTTTCCCAACATCACCTACAGCTCATGAGGTGGTACAAGATCTACTTGTGGGGTTACTTTATCCACTGAGGTTTCTCGTCAACTAAACGCAGGGTGACTTTTTTCATTTTATGGTCCAAATATTCCGAAACAGCATCCAGGTTTGCAATCTGGGCCTCCACACCTCTCACCGCACGCTCCGGAGCTCTGATTTCTGCAAATTAATGATGCTTGTACCCAGCCTGGACAGCTTGCTGCGGCACGAAGGGCTCGGGGAGGACTTGCCCGGAGAGACTTCCTTCCAGAGCCAGCCCTAACATCTGCTCTTCAGATCCAACCCAGCCTCCTGGGGAAACCAAGAGCTTTTTTTTTTTTTTTTCCCCCCACACTGGCTTCCACAAGTGCTAGAAAGATTCTTATTCTAAACTGGATGTTACAGGAAAGAAGTTAATTTCTGACATTATTGTATGCATTTATGTACTTTCTTGGAGAAGGCCCAAAGTACTCATTAGAAGCGTAACACCCTGCTTAATTCTTCCAGAAGCCAATCATAAGGCTACTATGAATTTTAATGAGCACTGAATCAAACCCCAGATGGTTTTTAAAGCCAAATTATCCTGATCTTGGTTATTTTAAGCTCTGTGTAGTGCCTTCTGGCCACTAGACACATTAACCCCTCTGTTCCTGGTCCAGATTAAGGAAAGACTTTCATCCCAGTTCTCCCCGTCTCACCACAGCTCTTCAGCTCTGCTGGGACAGACCCTCAGCCCCTGCTCCACCTTGAGGAGTCACAGCTTTGAGAGAAGACTCAACGGTTGACACAGGTGAGAAAAAACCATCAGGGAGGGCAGTGGTTGGTCCACACTCTGTCAGCAACACAACCAAGGCTCCACAGCCCATTTAGGGCCGTCTTCTGGACGCAGCACCAGGAATACGATCATATTTAGGAGATATAAGCAAGTGAGATCTATGACAGTTACCATCTCAGTGAAAAAGGCAAGAGCACAAGAAAAACAAAATTAAATGCAGTCGTTTATAAGGCACTGGAGAGAGGAAAGGCAGAGAACCAGAAGGCCATCGATAAGATAAGAGTGACACTACAGACGGTCCAATTTAACCCCATTCCCAGGGGAAGAGCCGTCGAGCTCAGAGCTGTCAGGTTGACAGTCCATCAAGACACTTGTCTGCAGAAACTGATGGGAAGGTTTGATTTCTGGTCTGAAACAGCATGTTTCATTTTAAGAACCACAACATCTTCTCTATACAGTGGTGCTTCAAGGATCTCTATGTCGGCAGGACACCTGGCCCTGCAGGACCTCAGCTGGGTCCCACCAGAAGTGACACTGCTTGGAGCTGTACTTTGGCTACACCCCGATTCTTCAGAGCAGAATACAGATTACCTTCCCTATCTACCACAAACCACTATCACTTTACTCTTTCCTTTGACTAAACTTGGCTTTTTTGGGCTGTGTTTTTCTCCTGCAAATATCAACCTGAGCATCTCGGAGATTCCCAAGGCCGTCTCCCTTCCCCTTAGCAACCTGCAGGAGAAAAAACCCATCACTCAGCTGTTTCCAAAGCCTCTTTGGTTGAAGCAGCGCAATTCCTTGTTAGACTTTAAGCAAGTCCAGAGGAACATGAATTCTTGTTAGAGAATTATTTAATTTTTTTAGGAAATGTTGTGAACCAACTACAGCAGTAATTGCCTCTGTAACCAAGACAGCTTTCCGACAGCCAGAATGCCAGCTCTTCTAGGGTGGTTGAGGTTGTTTTTTTGGAGGGGGAGGTAGTTGGTTGGGTTCTTTTTCCAGTTTGTGGCAAAGGGGGAGGAAAGAAGGAAGAAAATAAAGAGAAAACTGTTCTACTACCTGCTTTTCTGGTCCCCAAGTATCCAGGACCTTATCTCACTCACTTGCCTGGGGCAACAGCAATTCTCATTCCAGTGTCCCAACACCCCTGATCTTTGTAAAATTCCCTTCACACTCACTTGTGTGGGTTTTTCTTTTTGTTTTCTGGGATTATTATTTTTTTCTTCCATTTTTTTTTTTTCTAAACCTTGTCTGGTAAACAGATGGACGTCACAGAAATGAAAAGGATGAAATGGAAAGACTAACAAGAACTGAAGCACAGCATTATGCAAGACAGCTATGGAAAAGAAATTATGCTCTGTCACTGCATATTACTCAGTTGAGAATGGTTAATGAGTTTACGCTATTTAACCACCTCACCAGAATGGGCATCACAGCTTGAGGAATGCAGACAGAGCTCCGAAACGATTTCACGATTAGAAACGAGGGGTGGGAGGGAAATAAGGAAGCAAACGAGGGTTTAATGTTCTCTCTTGCCTCCAGATGCACGACACATGGCTCACTTGTCCTGACTCTTATTTTTAATTCCCTGAAAGCACAGTGCCTGCGCAGCGGGAGCTGGCCGTGGTGGGCTGGAGCAGAGCAGCAGCACGGTCCCCCCTCTGCCGGGGCTGCAGCATCAGCAGAGGTTTGGGGACCCCGACAGCTCTGCCTCCCCCAGAGCCCCGAGGAGCCTCTGCTTTAACAGCCTTCGGTCCCTTTTGACTTGAACCACATTTGAACTTCTCAGCAGTGCAAAATCATTCTATCCTGTTACTATTCCTCTGAGCAATTGCACACACGCCCCTTTTATTATTGCATTAGTGTAATTTTGTCTCTGACATTCCCCCAAGAGGAATTACTCATGTCCTGCTATTATTTATTTTACTACTAAGAGCCTAGTTTTTAGCAGCAGTTTTAATTAAATACCAATCCTCCTCCTCCCCAATTAGGATCACCTTTATCTGGCTGGCTATGCTCTGTGCTCTCCAGCAGGATCCTTTGGTTCCTCCCGTGCGTCCCTCCCTCCACAGCTCCCTCGGGAACTGTAAACCCCCCTTCCTCTCTCCCACCGAATCCCATCAGCAAAAAGAAATGCGGGATTTTACTGAAGTGAAGAACCATCACGTGGAAGTGGATACGGTGCTTAACGCTGGTTATGCAGAATTCCAGTTCAAATTGATGCCAAGTGACACTGCCAAAAGCAGCAGCATCTTCTGTCCCCCCCCGAGCCCTGCTCTCTGCTGTTCTGACCCACACACCAGCCCAGGACACGCTGCTCCTGCCCCTCTCGGGGGTCCCTGCTCCTCTGCAGCCTTGCTTCCACAGCCACTGCTGCCCTGTCACCCGGTGTCACACCTCTCCTCTCCAAATACACCACTAAAAGTTGCCGAGGCAGTTTTTCTTTGGGCGTCTGAAGTCCAGCGTGTCCACACGCACTGGGTAAACACCTCTGCAAAGCCTTGGCTGTCCCTGGGTCATGAATCAGATCACAAGGTATTCCTGACTTCAGTACACGGGATTCTTGGAAGCTGCCCCGGATTAATGTTTTAAGAGTCATTCATTCATGTTCCCCAAGCGTCAGAGGCAGAACTGATGACTCCTGACCGTGAAGTTGGCAGGAATTGCCTCGTCTCAACTATTTCTACAAAGAGGAATCAAACTGCAGCACCAGCATCCGACTGCATTCCCTGCTCCAGCGCCTGGCAAAGCCGCTGCGGAGACAGCACAAAGTTACGCAGCGGCCGCTGGCACCAAACCCCCTCCTGGCCATCGTCCCCGGGGCCAGACACTGGGCACAGGGACCCTTCCCTGGGCGCCCTCACCGATCCCTCGGCCACCACTCCGTCCCTCTCCCGGCTCAGGGATGGGGAGAGGCAGCAATAAAGCACAGATCATTTTCATTTCGCTTCCCCCAGACTCAAAAAGGCTTTTTCCTCCTCAGCTCTAGGTACAAAAGTTTCCTAACTACACTTACTTCCCTAAACATAACATTGTTTTTGCTTTTATGAGTATGGTTTTTTTTTATTCCTTTTCCAAGAGCAAAATAAAACTGCAGACAAGTATGAGATCAATCCACATGCAAAGAGAAAAGTATAGACTCACGCCTCCGCTCTCCCCTGCGCTTCCAGGCTCAGCAAGTGCATTCCTTAATGGCTCCGGCACCTTTAGAAGATTCCTGCTCAGCTGTTCTTTAATCAAGGACTATAATTTATACACCGCAACCTCAGCGTACAATTCTCAGTCTGGAGGGTTCCCAACTAGGAGGAGTTTCAGGTTCTGGTTTATACTGGGGAGGAGGGAATAGTGATGATAGAAGATTTTTCAGCTGTTACTCACCAGCTCTTTCCAGAGCCATCTCTGGACATTCAAGGTATTTTTATCCAACCTTAAATATGGCTTTTCAAACAGGTTGCCTGTAGCTGGGACACGGAGCTCTCTACTACTTTCTGGCCTTTCCACAAATAGTTTTCCACAGCGACAAACTGGCTCTTCAGGTACATCAAACAGTAGCTACTGCTTAAAAAACCGTCCTATCTCCCTGCTCTTGTTTCAATAGCAGTTCTTCACACCAAGCCTATTAAAAACCTTCAAGTTCCCATGGCAGGAACCACCTTCGTTTTGCCTCCTCCAGAACAACAAATACTCTAGCAATGTTTAAAAGCACTGAGCAAAAATAACAAACCATAAACACGCATATTTACTAATTTTTACATTATTTGCCCAATGTTTCTACAACACCTGTCGTTCTACTGTTTAAGTATGAGATTTAGGAGTGGGGTGAGAGCATTAACTCACCCCTAGCTCACAGACAGCAAGAGGCAGCGCTAAAAGCATCCCCTCACCCCTTTTTATGGCATCAGACCTCAGAAAAATCAGTTCTTACAGGCTGATTTCCATTTCCAGCCTAGAAAGGGAGTGCTAGAGATTTGCCTCAGTTCTACAGCTCGGAAAGGTAAAAAAATTTTAGAAGTCCCCCCAGTTTGGGTCCCCAGAGCCCTCGTCCCACCCGCCCCCCCCAGCACCAGCCGTACCTTGAACCAGTCTCCGGGAGAAACGCTCTGGGGAGCTCAGTCCCCGCTGCCTCCCGACTGCAGGTCGCTGCTTGTCTCCTGCTCGGGAAACAGCCCTGGCTCCGGGCAGGAATTCTCAGCGGGTTCGTCTCGGGGGTCTCTGGAGCCCGGTCCCGGTGCCGGGAGGTCCCGCAGCCCGGGCGCTGCCGCCGCCGCGGAGCGGGGACGGTGCGGGGCGGGGGGGTGGGGGGGATCGGCGCTCACGCCCCCTGTGCCGGGAAGGAGCCCCGCAGCCGGGGGGCTGGCAACGCCACGGGGGGCAATTCCATCCAAAGGCAGAAGTTCCAGCCGCCGGGGTCTCCCCGCAGCCACACGGGGCGGGAATCGGTGTTTTCTGGCACCTTTTTTTTTTTTTTTTTTTTGCGGTGGGGGCCGAGCGGGGAGGAAGGGCTGGGGCCGAGCGACACCCCGCACCGCAGCGACAGCCTCCCCGAGACTCTCACGCATCAAGGCTCCACACGCATCGCCCCCCGGGGCGGCGGTGGGACGGGCGGGTGGCCCCGCTGCGCTGCGGGGCGGGCAGGGAGCGCCCGGACACAGCGAAGCCCCGCACTTCCAGAATCCGCGATCAAAAGGCTCCCGTGCCCCGCGGAGGTACGGACCGAGACCCGGAGCGGCAAATCCAGCGTTATTCCATGCCTCCCAGGGCTTACTTCTCAAGGAGGGAAGCGTTCCCGTGGCCCTGGCGGGATGCGGGGGCTCCGGGGGTGGTGCTGAGCCCGCACAACTCGCCCCGCGTCCATCTCCTCGCCATCTCAAAAAAAAAAAAAAAAAAAAGCAAACTCTTAAGCTCAGGTGGAGGCTTCTGGAGGCTGAATTTCAGCAAGGGCTCTGCCGGGAGGAGGAAGGGAAACTGTTCTGAGGCTCCAGACTTCACAGGGATGCAAATGAGGAGAGATTGATGAAGCCGATTGAAGCAGCAGAGGGTTTACACGGGCTGGGGCTCCGCAGCTGGAACCATTGATGTTCCTGCTCCTGGAGGCTCCGGTGGCACCCAGAGGGCAGGTCTGTAATGGAGACAGCGGGTGAAACGGCCTCCTGCTTCAGAAATCAAGTCAGAACCAGCAGGGCTGCCACTGAGGCAAGGAGGTGTTTGCCACAGGGAGCCTCAGAAAGCAGCCACTTAGTTACAGTTTCCTGGAGAAGCATTTTTTTTTTTAATATATATATATTTTAAGATAAAGGTGTTGTATCCAAGAGACAATTCCTTTTTCTTGTTTTTTGAGCTGCCTTTTATTTCCTCACCTGGCTAACCACAAGCACATTTTTGTGAACGTTAGGTAACAAGCAAAGGCTGCTGCTAATTCCTTCTCATCAGGGCCTGGGGAAAAATCCAAGCTGTTGGGTGAAAGCTAAAAAACAAACAGAAAGGCTAAGGAGGGGGGAGAGAAGGGGAGTGAGAAAATAACTGAGGAGTGAGTCAGTCCTGCTCCTCCTGCTTAGTCACCTGGGGAGCTTCTCTCCAGACACACCGGAGATGGAGAAGAAGATGCCTCCCACCCACCTCCTCCTCCTCCTCCCGACAAGGACGTAAAAAGCAGGGCTGGGGCAGAGTTTTGGGAGACAATAGTTCCAGATGCTCTCCGGAGCTGACGGTTGCCTGTTTGCTCACGTTTCCCACCCCCTCCTCTCACTCCCCCCCCCCCCCCACTATTTCTCAATTAAATCATCTTGAATCAACCTGTTTCAGGGGCTGGTTTAAGTTTCTCTGCTGGTGCCCTGCAGTTTTGACATCGTAGGGAGTTGCCATGGAGAGCAGAGTGATGTCATTGACACAAAAAGCACTGAATTTACAAATACGACAGGAACAGAGCTATTTATAAAGAGCTGCTTTTCTCTCCCCACTCTTCGCTGGGGTGGGTGGAGGCAAAGGCAGCAGCTCCATTCTTGATGTTTCTGTCAACAAGTCTCAGAAATGAATTTTCTTGTTAGAAAAATAGCCTGAGCCCGTAAAATTGCTGAATGCTGTCAGCTCTCGGACTTCATTCATTAGGGCTGGATTTAGCTTTCCAGCTCCGAGCTGGTTTTGAGGTCACATAACGCCGTTGGTATAGTAACTTCTACCCGGAAAAATCCAGGCAGCATCCCAGAAATGGAAAGACAAGAACATGTCACAAGACGACTGGGGACAGGCACCCTCTTCAAGGGAAAGGCTTATCATCACTTTGAATAAGAACTGCGAGTGTTGGTTTTGCTGCGACCTCGTGGGGTGCTCATTAATGCAGCCCTCGCATAACGAGACATTTAGTGCATATAAAAACTGCAAAAGAGAAGAGGTAGAAAAGGGAGGATGATAAACTTAGACATGAACAACCACCACAAAGGAAAGAGAATGCACTTGGAATAAACTGGGGGGAATAAGAGGTGGTTTAAGGAGATGAGAGGGAAGCTATCGTAGATGTTGAAAGAGCATTATTTATGTGTATGGCACCTAAACCAACCACACAACCATCTGTCACCCCCAAATCTGTCAGGACAGTGACATTCCTAAAAGCTGTGTGCTACGAAGAATTATGTCACCAAGATACAGGCCAAGGTCCAACATTCAGTTTTGAGTTTAAAAAATTGCTTCGTTTTCAAAGAAAAGAGCTTGGATCTCAACAGCTGGTAGAAGAACCGCGATCCAGCTTAAACAGCAGCACCCGTCAGAGCAGGGGTCCCCCATTTCCCTCTCTGGACACCAGTATCAAACCCATTTCCCCAAGCTTTTGTTGCATTGTACATGTCCACCACCCAGCAGCACTACAGTCACAGGGAGCAACAGAAAGCACAACTCCAAAGGCAGGTTAGGAAACCAGCTCCTAAATATTTCAAAGTGGTACCTTGTTTTTATGAACCACTTTTCATCCACAGAGATGAAGCATTTATAAATATGTATATCTAGATATGAAAACATATATAAAAGTGTCATACTGGTTTTATAAACAGGAAAAGCCCAGGACTTAAATGATTTGTCCCGTATCCCATGCAGAGCCAGGAGCAACGGTGGCAGTGGAAGGCAGGGCTTCAGTCTGGAGCCCTGTTCGTCTCAGAAATAGAAGTTGAACAAAACCACAAACGCCAGAAAAATTAACAGGGCTTTGCCAAAACATCCACAGCTTCTGCAGCACAATTCCCAACAGCCCGGCCTTTATCACAATGAAATAGGTCAGAAGATGGAGGAAAAGCATAGTTTTCTCACCTCTGCTTCACAAGGCCAGGTGCTCAAATGCCATTTCCAAACAATATTTGGAAATCCTCCATTACAACCTCAATAAAGTTGAAGAAAGCGAAGAATATGCCACGCAGCGAAAGGCCACAGCAACTTTAGCTTGTAATTGAGTAAGTTATGAAACAGTTTGTGCACGGGCTAAAAGTATATGGATGTACTGCTCACTTCAATAAAAACCTCCTCCATTCAGCTGATAAGAAGCAAAACCCCAGTTTGACCTCTGTTTTTGGAGCACGTGATGCAGAAATGAACGCTCAGAAACAAGCACGGCGAGGATGGCTCCAGTGTCCAACTGTGGGGGAATTATCTGCCAACAGAACCCAGCAGAGGATGGCAGGGAGTTTCCCATTGTTGTCTCAACCAAGTTTTTTACCAAGTGAAAAACTCGCTTTCCCAGGAGAGGAAGTGGAATAGTAACTTTTTTTAATTGCATAAAAATGGACTAGTGCTGTTACACATTCCCCAGCCGTGAAGCAAATGAGAGACTATGGTTCCAGCTGCCCACCCCAGCTGCCAGCAAGGCAAGACTCCTTTCAGCTGACACATTTTACATCTCGATATAAAAACTGCTGCTTTTAGTTGCATGGGATCTGAGCGATAGTTTCCAGGATATGAGAATATGGCAGACACCACTAAAGCTGTATGAAGAGAAGTCTTCCCTGGTTCCCCTACGAACAGGGGGAGCAGGAGATGTGCCCTGAACACGAGGTGCCTGCTGAGGGCTGGATTTAATTCCTTACAAACTCCTCTTTTCCAGCAGGTATCGGCAGATCTGCTCTGGGGATCAGATCACACCTCGGGAACAGAGCAATGACTGGACAGGCTGGAACCAATTCAATTCAGTTCCCAGGACAGGGAAAGACCTACTCCAGGCTGGGTTCTCAGGAGGAAAGGCAGAGGTAATGGTCTGGTGGGATGGTCCAAAACACCTTTCCTGGATCTGTTTGGACTGGATACTGAGGAAACGGACCAACACTGAATTTTGCAATACTCCAACGCTTTTTTCCCCTATGAAATGATTATTTGAAGTATTGCACTACATCAAAACACGTCACCAGTTTAGCTCCAAGACAGGAGCTATACAGCTGAAGAGCCACTGAAGAGCTGGGCAGTGAGAGGAGCCAACGCACTGGAAAAACAGAGAGAAGCTCGGGCGCAAAGACAGAACCCAAGACTAACATTTGTCTTTCATCAGCATTGTGTCACTGAGCTGCTCATCCTGCCTCGAAAACCACACTTCCATCCCAGCTGGAGCCCCGGGATCAATAATTAAATAGCTTTAGATGGTAATTACTACAAAAAGAGGGTCGGGAACAAATATTTCTAGAGCCAACAAAAGGAAGAGCGTTCATCCCTGGTCTCACTGAGCAACCTCAAGGTCCACTTGCTTGTTTAATAACTTCAAATACTCTGTCAGCTGAAGAATGAATGGAAATGAAACCTCCTTATTTCTAAGTTTGTAACCGGGGCGTTCTGCTGGATTAACCAAGCAGAGGGGCAATGGGTGTAAAATAATAGGGAATGAAACTGTTAAAGGAGCCGTGGTCTTCCTGCAGCAACCTTTAAGGGCAATTTTTTTCAGCACATGCACATTAATGGGACTGCAGTGCCCATAGCCCCAGGCTAAGTGAGAGGCTCCAACCCCCAATTCTCAAGGCCACAGTCAAATAACTCACTCCCAATAAGAACACTCAGCTTCGGCACACCGCTGGGGAAATCACCAGTGCTCAGTGTGGAGCACAACACCTCAGAAGCTACAGTTTAGCCCAAAGCCATTTTGGAATATTTATTATTTGGGAAATCAGCAGCAGCACAGAGGAAAGATTTAGAATTATTTGCTGACGCACACACAGGAGCTATAATTTGTCTACTTTTAAGAGTATTCATAAGTTTCACAAACTGAAAACCAGTTGGATCAGATTGATAGTAGGTTTGGTCTGGTAGAACCAAAGCAGAGTCAATGAAAGTATGGAATCCCCAATCTGGTGGGTCAGTCAGAATGACACAAACCAGGAAATGACAGTGTTCGTCATAAAAACTAATGAGGATTATCACCAATTATCTCAGGTTTAGGATTTTGAATCTCCTACAAATTCAATACCTTTTTAGGACAGCAGGGGATGAGCTGACACATTTCCTTAAAACCACCTCTGAAAATGTAAAGCTATTAGCAAGTTAGTGTCAGAGCTTGCAACAGAATATATGCTTTAAAAAGTAAATTCTCTTTTAGTATTTCTGTTTTAGAACTCTGGTTCTTACTCTTAGCTTCTGCAGCTTCTTTTAATCATTTTTCTGTTTTTCACTATCAAGATCTGTTTTTATCATTTGCACTGACCCATCAAGTAGAATCAATAAGGTTTTGTACCCTTGCTGGTCATTACAATGCCTAAATACTAACGAGGTAACCAGTATCACCTGTATTTCCCAGGTGCAGCCCATGATCTTGATGAGCCCTAGAAATAACAGAAGCAACTGCTTCCAACCCAGCTGCAGCTGCCAGAGCTTAACGAGCAGAAAATGGCTCAGACCTGTGGCTTTTTCTCCCCTCACCATACATGTACATCTCACACACGTTTGATTAGCCTCAATTATTTTATCTGTAGCATTTGTTGGGACTCCATGACTTTCTACCATTATTTCCAAACCCCTTTTTGCTTCATCTAACAGAGCGGACAACATTTTTGCCTTAACTCTTTTCCTGGTTCTGAAGCCAAGCTGACAGTTTAGGCAGATACAGAGAAAACAGGGGGTCCCTGTGAATACAACAAATTGTTTCAAAGAACAAATATCCCAGAGCCTCATCAGCAGACACCAAACCAAGTATTCCGGAATCACAAGTGACAGTACCTGGGGTTGGGGTGGGTTATTCTAGGACGTGCACATTCAAGGCACCCAGAGCATCAAACTGCTCTTCATTTCTGCCACAGCTAAAAGCTCAGCTCTTCTGTACCCTTACCCTTTCCTGTGGCCTTCGGAGAACCTTTTGCTGTAGCACTATCCTAGCAAGGAATAAGAAACAGGGGTAGGCTCTGTCTCCTGTTCTCCTCCCGCTCTCTGGCCAGTCAGGACTCCAGGGACAGATCTGAAGCTCAGGGTGATGCTGCTGGCACGTGGAAAAACAGCGAACCCCAAGGTTCTTAGGCTTTAGAAGCAGGATTGTAATGTCCTTTCCAGTAGTGTCCAACATTACAAATCACTTCCATTCTTCTGATGTTTTTTGTCAAACACCTGCAATACTATTGAAACAGTTTAGAAGCAGGGAAATAAGTTGTGCATTAAAAAAAAACAAAACACAAAAACAAGAAACAAAAAAAAACAACCAAAAGATTTTCCTGGTGCAGGTTACCCAGCTAGGAGAAAACCATCATCTGGACAATATTATTATTCCAATAATAATATTATTCTAGCAGCAGTTAGACTGCATTTGAATTGCATCTAATTAGTAATTTCAGTGAAGAAAACTTACTTCCACCGTGGTAGCCAAAGAGCAGGATGTTGTCCCTGTATCTCCAGTTAACGTAAACGCAAACCCAACTTGGTGTTTCAATGGACGGCATGCTAAGGAAGGATGGCTGCATCTCAGACAACATACATGAGATTTTCTCCTATTCTCAGCTACATGAAATTTATTCAATTTTCCAATTGAAAAAATATACTAGGATGTCCCCCTTTAAGAAAAGAACAATAATTATTGTCTAGGACATTGAAATAGCATATTTTCTACAATGCTCCCTGTCATCTATGTTTACAATAGAGCTCTTCTGACTCTGAAATTTAACCACAATTTGCCAAATTCAGAAGGCCCTTTGTTTGCGTGATCCATACTTACAAACATCACACAACATGCACGATATCCACTGATAGGATCAAGGAAGTGTCATTTCACTGAAAGCTTTCAGAGTGGTTTACTTGCGGAAGTTAACCAACCTTTATTTTATTTTAATAAGAGTCTGCTGGGTTTGTATCAGCTACAGAAGAACCCAGGAGAAGCAGAACGGATGTGTAAGATTCCAAGCGGGTGGCATTTCCCTGAGGAAACATTAGTCATCTTGGCACTTTCCCCACCAGATGCCAATGGTGTTACTGCCTGTAACGAACAGGACCAAACCCATTTACCCCCTGGTACTGAGCCCACGTTAGCAAGCATGAAACCATGGTGTGGGGTGGTTTTTTTTTCTCCTTTGAAGTAACTGCCACCAACCTTAGGCAAGTTTTTCCTAAGTATCACTTTTTGAATCATTGTATAAAAACCAAACAGGCTCCGAGTCCTCACAGGCTGGGATTGTAACAGACCAGTCATCAAAAAGAAGAGAAACCAGCCTTGACCCCAACACGCTTGAGGATCAAAATTGTCCTGACACCTTCAGGGGAAAAGAGGCATCTACAGATGGCAGGACATGCCACAAGGGGCAGGGGGGAAGGATGAAATTATACCTGATGTCCAAGGCCTCAAAGTCCCAGTGAAGTCATTGCTAAAAATATGGTGATGGAATCCTCTTCATTATTTTTATTGTTTCTTAGGGGAAAGTCTGCAATGCCATTGCTAAATGTTTCTTATTTTACAATATTTCAATAATTTTCTAGTTATAAGGTGCTTGTGTTGTCTGGGATATACATGAACAAGATATCTTCTCATGCAACTGAGCAAGGGTGGTCTTCCTAGGTGGAGAAGGATTAGCTCGCTTTTTGCCAAGTCAACACAAGAGTAATAAGGGAGTGTTTCAGCTTTAAATTAGACCTCATTAGAGTAAAGACAAATAAGTTCGCAGACAGATTTTAAAGAGCTGAGGAACAAAGTTTCATTACTGAACTTCTGCTGAGAGCTCTTATCTCTGTGTTCAGACCGTTCTCAAAAGCTGTCTGAATAAGGACTATGAAATAGGTGAAGTGAGAGTGAAGTCCTTGCCTGAGAAGTCCTCGGTATGAGGTATTTAGAGAGAATCAAACAGAACCAGAGAATTCTGGCCAAAGATTTTGAACAAATGAAAAAAAAACACTTAAAGCCAGTTTGTTTTTAGAGGGAGAAGTTACCAGTGATCCAGTCTTCTACTCTTCTACTCTCACCTTCATACAAGGGAGATGCTGTGAGGAAGTAAATCCCAAGTCTGAGAAGTCCTGCTACACCTAAGGTATGTCTTGGTTTTGGATCCTGTAAATTCTGTTCTCTTGAAAAAAAAATTAAGCCTTTGTATTGGTTTCAGTAATACAGTGCATAAAAGGTTAACACAAATATCTATCCACAAAACCTCCCCAAACCACCTGCAAACACTTCAGAACAGATAGCAGATTTAGACTTCAGTGAGATTTCTGAAAGATCTCAATGCAGTAACTCTAGTCCCTACAAAAGTAAATAAAACACTTGCAGTGAGAAACAAAAATTTAAATATGCATCTTTTTCACTCATAACTTCATAGACTTTTGCTTCTGACAGTCATCCATGGGAGCATATTCCAAGGAGAAGCATTCAAGTTGTGTTCAGGTGCCTAGGAAATCCCATGTGGTTGCAGAAGCTGCCACCCAAGGAGCAGTCACAAAGTAACCCAGTCAGGCAGAAGCACTCCAGCAAGGACACTGAACCAAGTCTTTTGAAACCATCTGACAGTAAGGTTTAATAGGACAGAGTTGCTATCAAAATACAACTTTATTGATGAAACACTGACTCGCCAACCAGCTAAATGTAGGAGAAAGACATTTCAGAGACTGCAGCGTGAACTTGGTATTAAACACATTTTTAAGGAGCTATACAAAATGGGGAGGGGGCAGTTATGACATCCAATTTCTGCTCAGGCACAGATTAGTTCATGTAGCAGCTTAGGAGTTATCCGCACACCGATGCGATATCCACATTCTTTAGCAAGTCCCATGTGAAGCATTCCAGAAATGGCTACAAATCACAGGTCGTGCTTACGTTTGAAACAAATTTTAAATATAAAGTTAACAACAAATTCCTCTCTATAATACAAATTGTATTTGTCTTGTACGGAATCACAGGAAGTTCTCCAAGAGGAAAGTCTCTCCCAGGGCAGCTAAGGACTCACAGAGACGTTCTTGGAAACGGCTGTCAAACATGTCACTTATTTCCTCTCTTAACTCCCTCAGCAGAGGCACTGTGGACTTACCATCCGCGTTCAGGAGTCTCCCCAGAAGTTTACTCCAGAAATCACTGTCAACAGTCCTAAAACAAATAAAACAGTTTTCAGTGAAACAGTCTGCGTACATGACACGCCTGTCAAGATTTCCATTTATATTCAGCACTAAAGGCCCTGGGAAAACCAAGTCTGAAATAATACTTTGACTCACTTGAGTAAATGTAAAGGAAAAGTAGGAATATATTGTTAGGTTTATACACGTGGACCCCTTTGTCTTTCCCCAGTAAGTTTCTGGAGAGTAACCAGACAGGCTGCTTCACAGGTCTATCAAACCCACTATTTTTACAGTTGCCTCTTCCAGTGTACCTTACCAGTATCACCACTATCACTAAGTGCCATGGCACTTCTAAATTAAAGGAGTTATCAAGAGCATTCTCTGAACCAAAGTTGGCAGATTCCTTTCCTGAATAAGGGGGAGAGAAAAATCTTACTCCCCCATTTGCAGATTAAGTTCAAGTCAATATTAAAGGACAGCTGCAAGAGAAAAAAAAAATAAAATGGGGGGTTTACAGCCAGTTTTACTTTCTTTTTTCTCCCCTGCCTTCCAGCTGCCAGACTTCTCATACAGATAACATTTCAAAGAATTAAAGCAATAAATCCCCCCTCTCACAGATAGAAAAGGTTACCTCACTCCTTAAAGCCAGAAGACCACTCTCAGAGCTAACCCTGGAGCCCACAGCCTGCGCTGCTGCTGACTCCTGAAGCACTTTTCTCCCTCAGACTTTGCCTTTTGAACAAATTATCTGCCTCTGCTTTGTGGACGTGACTCACAGAACGTCAGATTCCTTCCGAGACCATGGCTGCTGCTCTCTGCTATTACACTAGTAACTCTTACGCTTTCTAAAATAATCAAGTCATACAGAACCTACCAAAAAAATAAATGCAAGACTTGAAGCCATTTCCTTCCTGGACTAAGACAAGAAAGAGGCACAGCAGAGGAGGTTACACGTGGGTAAAGATGTCTAGAGAGTTATGAGAAAAATAGTCCTAAAAATTCAGAATTCAAACACAGCTTCTATGTTCTGCCTCCCATGATCCTGCACAGCTGAAGTTTCCTAAAATAGTATGGTGAAAACAGAAAAACCCAAAATGCTCCTGGAAATAAAAAAATTTTCAAATCCATTCTTTACTCACGGGAACACGCTAAAACCCCCCTCCTCTGACAAACAAGTTGTCAAACTTACAGTGATGCTCAAAGATTAAAAAAAAAAAAAAAAAAGCATGACCAGAATTCACATGTCCCTTTCCCAGAGGTCTCTACTGCAGCACTGACTCCGGCGCTTTGCGTTCTGTCAGCTTTTATGTGGGTTCTGCTTCAAATGCCTTTACCCTTAGAAGAACCATGTTGTGATTTGCCTTGCAGTTCTCCACTGCTTTGGTATTTTGTTGAACTGCTAGGACAATCAAGGGCTCTACCACTAATTCTACTATCTTTAAGTTTGTTTAATACTTTAAAATAATTAAGTCCTTTTAAAAAAGTTCAGGAGGTTATGGTGGTTGCATTTAACACCAGTCAGCCTTCTAGTAAGAAGCCTTTTCTACTTCTTACTGCCCAAGTTCTCAGAACATTCTTTGAGGAAAGTTATTCTGTCAATACAGCCCTCAAAAACCCCCCAAAAACCAACCAAACCACAAAACCAGCTCTCAAAGCAAGAAAAAAAAAAAGCCAAACCACTTTCCACATCACTTATAGACTTTTAGCGGAAAGAAGTTACATGATCTTTTCCACTGAAAAATAGAATTACTAGAAGCAACAGGAGAAAGACTCCTGTGTCTCGATGGGTGTTGTGAGTGTCATTGTCAGGCGTGGCTGTACTCAGGGGTGACACACAACGTAACAGCCATCAGCTGAGTCTTCTCCCGGGGAAGTGCTGAACTGGGCAGCCTCTTTTGGGGGATGAAGGTTCCCTGCAGCAGTAAACTCCCTTGTCAGAGATTACTTGAGAATTTATTGAAAGCTTCAAATTGACTGGAGGAAATCTCATCAGTTAATAAGAGCCAGACACACTAAAAGATCTATGTGTGAAGGAAAGAAAAGATTCAGTGCAGATTCCTTACCCCTGCATAATGAAATGCCCTGTTTACACAGTTGATAAGACTTGAGTTTGACAAGTAAAGCACCTATACAAATATTTCTTGGAATTCATGATATTGAAAAATAAGTATAGAAGAATAATAAGTCTATAACACCTTCAGAGGCAAAGTAGAAAACGGGATGGAAAATGGAAATTCCTCATTTGTATTCCAAACACAGACTTAGTGTACTTGCTTCTCAGCAACTCCTGCTCCACTTACCCACATAGTATTGCTTTTTTTCCCATACACACATCCTGAGCAGGTCCCAAACACCCTGGTCCTACCTGCTGGACTCAGGCCCTGGGCAGCTTCACCTGCAGCTCAATTTAATCTCTTGTAGAATTAAATAAATAAATAAATAATTTTAAAAGGCAACACTTGTCAGAAACCTGTCCCTGTGTCCCAACAGAATATTGTAAAAAACAGATCATGTTCTAATAGGAACAGGAGCCCTGTTTTTCTGAGGACAGGTTTCCTTAGCTCAAAGATCTGTGATGTTGGAATATCTATCAGCAGAGAGCAAAAGCCAGTCTCCAACAATGATTTAGTTGCTGTTTACTTTTGTATTTCTGAAACAAAGGCAATATAACATATCTATTTACTGCTGACCTATATATCATTGATATTCAGCTCTTCAGAGAGCTATCACCCTTCGTGATTTTACCCTTTGCAGCCCAGTCCTGTGGGCAGATCCTCTGAAGAAAACCCAAAAGCTACTGGGTACAATGGGGCACACATAGCAAGTACTCAGCAGAACCCCACCATAGCCTCCTAACTGCTGGTACCAGTCTAAAACAATACAGAAAAACTGACATATACCGAGTAAAGAAAAATGTGGTTTTCCCCTGTACACAGCTTAAAATGATGAGATTTTTTCAAAGGTTGAATATCACAAAGCAGGAGATTTAAGTCCTGCAGGTTGCTAGGGAACTGGGCAACTCCCAGACTGGTGATAGTTTTTCTTAAAGCAATGGTTATAAAGTATATCCACACAGCTAGCAAGGCCAATATACCACGATTCTGAGCACAGGTATCTGTCAGCTCATTTCTGTCAGGAGCAGAGCGCTCTGGAAAATCCTTATGAAGTGCCAAGGCATAAAATTCTGCAGGACGTGACCAAAGTGAACAAGTGTTTAGTCTAAGAACTACCAAAGGGTAGACAAAAGCAGAGTAGTCTTATTACTAAAACGTGGCTAGAAGAGAGAAGGAGAATTAATAGCTGAGGACAACGTATCTTAAATTGTAATTTTTAATTTTTTTCCTTTTTTTGCATGGATATTGCTTCTGCAACTGTTACAGAGAGAAGCCTGGCATCAATGCCTTGTAGCCTTCCAATACAGCCTACAATGAAAGGGGTAGAAAAAACAATCTCCATTTCTAAAGCAACACACGTAGAATTTTTTTCCTTACCACCCACCCACTTATAAACTGCTCCAAGCTTGCTCTGTCAAGTAGAAAGACACACTAAAGCAGCCTGGTCTGAAAGGATAGAAAAAAGCAAAATTATCTTAACTGGACTGTTAGGCTCATACTGAGCTTAAAATTATCTCCTACACAGCACTGCACTACGATGAACAAGTTGAGTAGCTTCAAAATTTAGGTCCCCACAGAATAAATGCTTTTGGCAACAACAGCACTAAGTTCTGGCCTTTAAGCTTTGAAGATGGCAACAACTGTAAAGAAAGCGAAGGAAGTTAGAAGTTTTCTATTCTTTCCCAGCAGCCTCCTCTGCAAAAGGACTTACTTTGATAGATTTTGGCTGAGTTTCCAGACAGACTCCTCTTGGTAGGCCTGGATGTGATCCCCAAACAGCATCAAATGGACAATATCTGCAATGCCAACCAAGTCCACCTGCAATCACAACACACAGCAGAAAATCCAACCTCTGTCAACTTCCACAATCCTCTACACATTTCTACTGTCTGTGCTTTTATGTGTTTAAGTCTGAATTGGTCTTTGTATTAGAATCTTCCAGAGACCTGCTAAGCAAGAAAACTTCAAAAAGTCAAATTCTGGTCTTATTGTAGGTTATAGTACTATATTCCTAAATAAATATAGTACTCATAGGCACTCAGCAGCACTGCTAGTCCCTTCCCTTAATGCCAGATTTCATCAGATGGAAAATTCTCTTTATTCAGTATATACTGATCAGAGCTTTCCCCAGGGTTTGCAAAATATAACTTAAGAAAATAGAGATTTTGTAAAGGCAACACAGAAACTAAGATGTCCTGCTAAATAGATACTCACCTGATAAGGAAGAGAACTTTTTGCCAGAAGCTGTTGTCCTTGAGGGGTCTGACATATTGGGAAGCTGTTGGGCAAACTTACTTGAGCCTGTAATCTCAAATCTAGACTGTGAGAGAAATCCACTATCTTCAGAGCTCTTCCCATCTCATCGTTAGCAAAGGGATCACAGATCCTGAGTAGAGGAACCAAATGAAGCATCAGACAATCCAACCAATTTTTTTTTTTTTTTAATGAAATTTAGCAGTGAAGTGGATGTGAGTCTTAGCTATGTCAATGCTCCCCTCTGATGGTTAGCTCAAGAACTACTGTTGGAAGGACTACCCTTGATGGGGAACCAGCTGGCAGCTGAAGCTGAAAGATGATACTGGTATCTCCATGGTTGGCAATGGGAAACACTAGGGTTAAGAATGACCTGGTTTTATATTTGTCAGAATTATCTGAAACACAGTTGGTGGAATGGGAGAACAGCTACTATTCTTCTTACATACTTGTATACTATGAATATAATGTGTAATTTGTACTATGCACTTGCCTTGGGTAGTTTTTACTATCTAAAAAAAAAGCCCACCAACATTATCCTAACTTTTTGGCAGTTTCATTTGGCTTGCATTCGCCACAGAGAAATCCAGCAGGAGATATTCAAGTTCTTTGAGTCACTGTTAAATCAGCAACTTCCAAAACAGGGAAGTTTCCCACCCTATGGGATGTGCAAGACAATCCATTGGGGTATGTAAAGAAAATATTAGAACTTCAGTAGTACATATATGTAGTTTATAAACAAGTTATATAAGCTATAAAAAAACTATAAAGGAATTATAAATAAAATTTATTGGAGTGTGCATGTTAGATACCCATAGGTTCAAATTTAAAAGTTACTAGCTATTTTTAACATCAGTGAAAACTAAGAACAGGCTCAGTGAATTTCTTCCTATGGAATTATATCCGAATCATTAGACATTCCAAAGCTACTGTCTTCCCACACCGAGTTCACAGATCACATTCCAAGGGATATGTGACTTTGTTAACATAATATGGGAAAGTGCTTGAAGAAGAAAACTCGATCTGTACATCTACTGACGAGCTGGGCTGCAGCAGAGGCTGCACAATCTGTTTAAGAGACTGTCTGGATATTCCAGTCCCACCTGCCCTTTGTCTTTTAATTTCCTGTTTTTCAGATCCATAAAACCAGAAGGCAAGTTATTTACCAATATCCAGTTCGCCATTCAGTAGAGTTTTACATCATTGTATACTATTTCTAGAGAAATAAACAAAGGAAAGTTTGATTCCTAAAGTGTTTTCACTATTTTCAGAATACTGTAGCCCAAAAAATGGGACTGAAATATCGGTACCCCAACAAAAGAGGAAAATTACAAAAGCACAAGAGCTTCAACTGAAATAGTATTATATATTCTTCCATATTCATACAAAAAGACAGACCTGTCTCCCAGGAAGAACACCTCTGGACTCAGGTCTCCATGGACAATCTCTGCTTTGTGGAGCTTCTCTACCACACCCAGAAGATTATAAACAACCAGTAGGATAACTTCCTCTGCAATGGACTTACACTCACGAATAACATCCTGGAAACAGGGAATAAACATGTATTTATATGCCATTCTACCCTAGGTAAGTGAAATATTTATAGCTCACCTTTTTATCTCCTGTACAGAGATAATAGTCCTCCCCTAAATTCAATATAATCAGATTTTGCTTATGATCAGCCCAGCCCAAATTAAAAAGAACCATGAGCTCTGAGGAGACACTATTATTCAGAAATGGACAAAAGATCAGGAGGAGGAAATTGAACTGAAAGCTGAAAACGCTATTTAATTTGTACCTATTTATATGCAATAATTCAAAACCCACATACCAGACTGTATTTAAAATGTAAATCCTTCAGCAAGACACTAAATGCTACGACCTTGATAGAACAGACTGGAAGACTGGAATTCATTGAAAGATGGCAAGTCAAACGAGAGTTTTAGATGCAAACCTTGTTGTGGAATAACATGTGGTTCTTGGCTCAGGTCACTGATTACTCATGAATAAAGAAAACGTGAAAGATTGGCTCGAGTTTCTCTCAGAGAAGCTCATGATCCATGAATGAGAAACCAGCTCTAAGGCTATAGTAAACAGTTCTAATTTGTATATAGACAAAACAAAAACCAGAGGATCTAGACTGCAGGATGAAACATGTGACACTATCTTCAGCAGCAGCATAATGACAACCAAAACTCATGAGTGGTCCCCATGCAGGAGCTCACACCTTCTACAGTTGTACTTTGTGTATGGGAACTGACCCCAAGCGTGAAGCGGTTGATATCCCTGTGCAGAAGAGCACAGCCGTCGCGATACACGTAACAGCTGCAGTTCTCACTGAAGCTTTGGTCGAACTCCGTATTCAAACGCTCCTGTAACTGGAGTGTGATATAAAAATCCCAAGGCACGGGCTGAGAATACACCTACAAAAAGGTAGAGAAGAACATTTATTTTTGGAATAAAGCAAAAATTACTCCTCTTCATATTTTTCTCATCCTCTTTCTTTCCTCCCCACTTTGTCAAGGAAGACATTTTCCAGTCAGAAACTTCTAATCTATATCAACAATTAGAAAGAAGCTTGAAGTAGTAAACTTCATGCACAGAATTCAGAAGTTAAAACCAAACTTATTACATTTCACTTTATATTGGCTGAGGAGATCTTAATATTTGACACCTCTTGTATAACGACTACCGTATGTTACCTTTATTGCAAATCCCTTCGCATCCACCCGGAGAAAGTTAGCTGGAAGAGCAAAAAACATCTTGTACTCTTCGTTGTTCCAATATTCCCACTTGATGCAGAACGTCTCACTCCCTGTTATGAAAGTTCACACTCATGAGCTCTCACAGCAAAGACGCATACCCAGGGTGTTTGAGTTATTCCCCATCTACACCACATGAAACTACTGAGGGTGAATACGAAGGATATTTTTAAACTAATTAGAAGATAACTAGATGCCTTGCACTGGAGGGTGCCTGGCATACGTACCGAGCTCCACGTCCTTCTCCAGCTCTATAGCCGGCAGAGCACCAGGCTCCAGGTGAAGAGCTGGAGAAACGGTCAATAACTCTGGCATAGGATCTAAGAGCTTTTTACGCTGTTCAGCACTCCACAAGAACTGAGGTTCATCATCATCTAGGGACACAAGGAACAGAAACAGATGAGCTGAAACTAGGTGTTAAGTGTCTGGGACTTGATTATGCCTGTCAAGAAACAGCAACCTGGCCATGAGCAGCTTTCTGTCTGCGTACTGATTTACTGCAGCACCTTCCAGCAAGTCAATTAATCTCTTCCCAATAGTTTCTTGTGAAGTGAAGAGAACATAACACTCAAAAATGAGTGTTATTTCTGAAACTACCCTACAGACTATCTCATCATGAGCTTTCAATGATTCTACCCTAGCACCATGTAAAATCTATTTTTCACAAGAGACAACACTCTGAATTAAATACATCTGCTCAGTCACCGCAGAAGTCAAACCCATTTTGTAAATTAACACTTTTTTAAATTTATGTCCAGAGTAATTGATCAGTTTATGATTTTTAAATGAAGGGGTTTATTGAAATTCACTTTCAAATGCAACAAGGGTTTTATGTAAGAAAAGGAAACCAAAGCTGGACTCCAGTATTGTTTTCTTTCAATAGGGAAAAGAAGCGTACTGCGAAGCAGCACAATACCTTACAGCAAAGGTAAGCACGAATTTAAAACCAAAGTTATGTAACTAGATTTCAAATTCATATTCAGCTTTTTCAATTTAGCCCTTATGAGCACATCAGAAGAACATCTAGTATGATTACAGAGAGAAAAATATTACGACAAAACAAAACAAAGCTGTCTTAGAAGTACTCACTACCATCCATGGAATTTTTCATTTCAGAATTTGACCTCATTATTCCTACACACTCCCTACTTTAATTCCTTAAATAACTTATCCATCACCTTAGTAGTTATATCTTTTGGATGCTGACAAGCACATTATACTGAGTACCTCACTGCTGCTTCTGACAAGGGAGACATGAGTTTAGTCACAGGTCAAAGTCATGGGAGTTACAGAAAGCAGAATAGGGTATAGGAAGTACCGAAAAAGTTTAGTGTCAGCTGCAAGTTACTTGGTGTGAAACTCAGTTCAGTACTAACCAGTGAGGTGTTCAGTGAGACCTCCACAATCAGTAACCATTTTGGCAGGCAAGCTCTGAGTAAGTTCCAGTTTCTCAGGGATATGCAGGTATTTGATAGCAGATATTTGTGTAACAGAGGAAAGAGAAGATCCTGAGGAGACAGAAGAACCTGACGAGCGAGTATCCTCCATGCTTGCTTCCAAGATTGGGCTGTAAATAGAGTCAGAGTATTCAGACTTTCAGAAGACAGTGTCTAGAGAATGCCAGCCTAGTGAGTAGGAAAGGCTACTGTGCACTCCAGACTTCTTTATGTCAAAGAAACCCTTTCCCATCCCCTTAGTGGAAAAGCAATACTTATGTCACAGATTATTTTTAGCTTCAATGATTGTTTATACTCAGAATCTCAGCCTACAGATTAATTTTATTTTCTCTTCCACTAAATACGACTGCCACAACAGGAGACATACTGAATATTTAATACTCCATTAGCTACCAAAATTCAGAGCTACAATGCTTTTAAAGCAGCAGAGGGTTGGGTGGGAAATAACTTGCTCTTCCTTCCTAATTATAATCAGCACGGTTTCCCAGGGAACTTGCCAAGTAAACAAACCCCTTCAGCATGGCATAGATGTTTACATGCTAACAGCTAGCAAATCAAACTCAGTTCCAAATTAAGAAAACACCACACAACAGATGCTTTTCTCTTTACAATGATAAGAAACAGCAGGTTTTTTGCCAGTTTTCTTCTTATCTTTATCTTTTCTCCTTTGTAGGAGAAACCTAAGCCATAATCACAGATTCCACATGCTAAAATAACTACCGATGCATATGAGTATAAAAGGAACTGATAATTCTGCTTTTAATCTCTGGTGACAAAGACAGAACGTGCTTATTAGTTTCTTTGCAAGTTATTTGGTAGAAAAAAAATGGGGTTAAGTCCCACAGCAGTAATGCTGAAAAGCCAAACAGGCTTGGTATTACCTCTTAAATCTACTCAAGGGAAAACGGATCCCAAGCAAGAGAAATGGCTGTTTTCAGTATATTCTCATCTCTTCAGAAAGTTGTTTCTTCAGCAACAGAATAGTAAAGCCACAACCAAAGAAAGACACAGGAAAAGGGGCTCAAGATGCTTTGCTGGTAATTACCTCAGTTTTTTTATGCAAAGAGCTTCGTTGTATGCTTCCTCACAAACCAGGGTTTCCTGATTCAGAGGTGCACCCTTCAATTCTGGACAGTCTTCCTTCAGGAAATTCTGTGGAAAAGCCGGATCTGGGACTCTCTGAGCTGCCACCCCATGGAAGGGCGTTGAGGCCAGATGGGCAGCCCTGACAAAGTCACACGTGTCTTCTGGGTTGGCACAGAGGGATTTGTGCTTATAGGAGCCTGTCACAATTGCATCTTCGGTCAAAGGCTCAATTCCATTCAGGTCATCCTGAAAAAAGTAGGAATAGATGGTGAAAAAACTGGAGATTTTATGTCAAATTTTCTTTTAATTCATTTAAACATTTCTCTTCCCCCTTTCTTCCACCCCATCACCTTCCAACATGAATCTGACACTCAGTCTTCGTGTACTTTACTTATACTCTACTTTATATTGCTCAAATTGAGTAATTGAGCCCTAACTGTAATATAGTTGCATATATTTTCCAAATAGAAAGGGTAGCTTTGTCACCCTCTAGAGTGCTGCAGAGCTGCCATGAACTGTTTGTTACAGGCTACTTATCTACCATCCCAGAAATGCATTTCAGTTCAGTTATAAGCACATTATTGAAGTGTTGACTGAAACGTTTGGCATTGAAGGTACATAAAACATGTAAAGCAGAACTACGTAGTTATCCAGACTGACTCTAGAACCAAAACCAGCATGATGTCTATCATGCCGAACCCTGCGAAGTATATTTCATATTATAGCTGTACATAAAATCCTCCTCAGCTTAGAATAAAATCTCACTCAACCAGGTTAAAGGTCTATTGTGACATGCTGTAACCAAGTCCTTTGGTGAGGCTGCAACTACCACCTCTACGGAGAGCTTTACAAAGACCTGCAAGACTGCCACATAAAGACACATAGCTCAGTAAAAGAGGTAAAAAGGTTTAAGGGAGTGAAGCATATGGCTCTGAGTGAGGAGCACAGGAGCCGAGACGTGTGTGTAGATGCATGGCAAGAGAACAGATGAATCAGGAGGCAGGGTTTGAGACAGCAGCTCTACATCACACAAACTTTTTAAAAAGTTTTGGCATGAGCAATCCTGGCCAGTAATCAGTTGCTGAAAATTTGGGAGGCTTCTTACAATCACCTCTGTATCAGCCACCTTAAAGCCTAATGAAAAGATTACACTAGAAATATCAAGTTAACATCATCCAAGTCAAGTATTGCCGTGCCAGAGAGAAGTTTAGAAGCCTCGCTTTTCACACACATCAGTTCAGCCAATCTTGCTCAATTTAACAGGGGGACATTCTGTGTTGGTTTCTCCTTGACATAAAAACCCTAAATTATTCCCTTACACAGGCTTCTGGAGATATGTTCTCATTTGCGATTAGGGAATCTGAAGGTTTCCGAACAGCAAGAGGGCGCCGGGCACTTTTCTGTGTATGATCTGCAGAACAACTAAGATAAAGTTACATTCCATTAAATATTTGTTAAAGTAACTTCCAATCTTCAACAAAGACTCCTCTCAAGCGTTTAAGTCTAATTAAGACAATTTCAATCTACCACTCCCTAGTACACAACTACCAGTAAACTGCAACACATACACCTCTCCAGAACAAAAAGCAGCTTAAATAGTTGTAGATTGAGGAGGAACAACAGAAGATTATTTCCTCATCATGGACTTCCCAAGCAGAGTAATGAACTACAACAAAAAAATACAAATCTGAACAAAAAACCCAAACCACCACCCCACATCCATTCAAGAAGCAGTGTGCTGTTTCAGCTGCTACAGAAAGTGGTTTGATACTTAAGTTTTCCATCCCTCTGAAATCTAGGTCTTGAATAATTCTACCTTATATTCTGATTTGCCAAAGTAGAAGATTCATCAAATATGGAGAAAGCCATAGCAGGATCTGGTCGGAGAAGGAGACCTACACGTGTAAAGAAAAACCAAGAGGCTCTATTGTATCAACAGGTTTTCCACAACCATGTACCCACTGCTACTTAAAACATTTTATACGCATACCAGTCCTAGCAGGAAGTTAGAAAACTGACGTATAAAGAAATTTATTAAAAAAGGTTTGGTTTTGTCATGTTAATGACCCACACCTTTACCACCAGATTATGTTACCCAGCTTGCTCTCTGTAGAACATGCTTCAGAATCTGTACCTTTTTTCCCAGGGCTGGCCTTGTCTCTCTGTTTCTCCTGTTCATCCTCCGAGTCTAAAAACACATTTTCCGTTTGTGTATCCAGGCATACATCAAGAGACTGGAAAACCACTGTCAACAATAACAACAATCAATTCAAGTCAAAAGTAAATTTTTTCAGTGCACACCCTTCCCAACAACAAAACTGAATATATAATTTTTGATTGTGTTCCTCTACCAAATCCTCTGAGGAAAAAATGGACTTAAGATGGTATCAATGTTAATGGTAACTTTTTTAGAGATTTTAATAAGACTGCATATGTGAAAGCATGAAGAAAGCTCTTCAGCTATTTAAAGAAATACATTCTTCTGCTTGAAAGTCCTTTCAGACAGTGACAGTTCTCAGACCTCAGATGCTCGGTCTTTTGCTGAATATGGTTAAAGGCAATACTTGTATGTTCTCATTTTCATCTTAATCCACCTACACTTTTTTTCCAGTTTGGTGCAGTCTTGCCATTCATATAAAAGAACACTTCCCTTTAACACGGCCTTCTCCATCATAAAAAATTCAAATACCTACCCTCAGAATAAGATGGCTTATGTAGCTGAGTATCTTCAGAGACCTGGAATTCACTGTGAAAAAGAAACAAACTTGTTTTTTATATTTTACACACCTTCACAAAACATAAGTTTGTAAACAAGACAAGCTGACATATGCTACTTGTAAGAAGCTAAGATCCCTCAGACAAATAATTGAAAATATAAAAAGGCATATTAGCGATTCTAAAGACTGATGCCTCAGGTATATTCCACTTGTGACTCATGTTATGAGTAACTAATTATCTCCACAAATTGTACCTTTGCTGGCCAAGATGATCCTGTATTACCTTTGCAACTGAGGCTGCTTCTCCCCAACTCCTGTTGCAGTGGAAGAAGTACATCCTTGCAGTCCCAAAGGTGGTGAAGCTTCTGTTATCTCTGTTGGCTGTAAAAGTAAAGCCATATTTTGGTTCTACAGTGGTGGCACCGCAAGACATACAACAAGGTGCCAAGAATATAATGATAATCCTGTGTAGGTCATTAAAGCCCTGATGGATTATGAGTTGTTTTTAGCCATTTTCATTTGTATTTAATTTACTTGCATGAAGAAAGTCCATTCTTATTGCTTAGTGTAGCTGAAATGCATAATTTTACTCTTTGCAACCATTTGTAACTTTCACAGGAGATTATGGTTATACTGCAACTGTTGAAGACATATATAAGCAGTTACATAGCTTACATCAAATTCATAACGCTTTCTATTTCAATATTAAAAGGACTTACTACTAGGGCATTGTTTAGGAAATAGGAAAGGAGGGGGCAGAGAGAGAACATACTTTATTAGCCTGACTGATGACGTTGGGAAAAGCTTTAAAATAACTTTTACTTGTTAGATAGCAGTGTAACTGTTTAGCCTAGGCACCTAAACATTGAAATGTAGCCAATTGTATTGCTCACAAGGGTGTGTGGACATTCACAACCTACCTGTGTAGAAAGCACAGCACATGATCAAAAGATAGAAACTATATATGCTGAAAAAGTGAAACAATAAAGGTCTTTGCTTCATCCCCCCATGGAGTCTGTGCCCTTTATTGCCACAGTGCTATGGTTTGGATTTTTGACCAAAACAATGTTGATAACAGTGGTGTTTTGGCTGTTGCTGAACAGTGCTTACACAGCACCAAGGTCTCCTGTCCTTTCTGCTGCCACTCCAGCTAACAGGCTAGGGGGGCACACAACAAGGTGGGAAGGGACACAGCCAGGCACCTGACCCCAACTGACCAGAAGGACACTTCCATACCACATTACACCATCTCAGCAATAAAATCTGGAGGAAGGGGGGTTGTTCAGAATTAAGGCATTCAGCTTCCCAAGTAACCATTATGCAGGATGAAGGTCAGCTTTCCTGGAAATGGCTAACACCAGGCTGCCAATGGGAAGTAGTGAATTCACATTGTCTTTTGCTTTGCTTGCATGCACAGCTTTCGGTTCACCCATTGAACTGTCCTTATCTCAACCCATGAGTTTTCTCACTTCTTCCCTTCCAATTCTCTCCCCATCCCACTGAGGGGGAATGAGCAAGCAGGAATGTGGTCCTTAGTTGCCTGCCAGGGTTAGCGTACCCCACTTGGCAACCCTTCACTTCTTCCCCTACTTCCAGCTTCCTTCTGTTTTCTTTTGCACAACAAATTCTCAATATAAAAGGAAACTTCCAAGAACAGAGCTTAAGAAAGAGAAGTTTGCCCTTAGGTATTTGGCATAGCTTTACTTAAAAAAAATAATTATAAGTTTATACCTTAGCTTAAGCTATCTTCTCTGATTGTTAAATAACATTACTTGTTAAGTAACATTACAAAACTTAAAGTCTTTGATTTACATCCCTGTAGTGAAAGCATACAGCTTGGGGACAAGTGGGGGAGAAGAAAAGAAATATTTCTCTGAGCATTCATTTACTGGGCAATGTCTTGTGTACAATAGACTGAAGCATCCTTTCAAAAAACCTCTAAGAAGTGTTAGCCAAAAAAAAACATATTAGAGATTGTTTGTCCTTTGGTAGTTTTACTTAAACTAGTAGCTGTTTGTAAAAGAACAGTTAAATGAGGACAATACCGGTTCACATGGTTGTTGCTGCTTGTTCTCTTTCTTCTTCAATTTCTTTTCCAGCTCCTCAATTTTCCTTTGTATTTCTTCCTTCTTCTGTGCTATGGCCTGCATCTCCTCTGAGGAAGGAAAGCTTTTAAGGCGCACGGCATACTTCACATGCAATCTGTGGCTAATCCTAAATTATTTTCAACAGGGATAAAACCTCTGGTTTCCTTTCCCCATTTCACATAAAGCTGACAGATGTGTTACTTTCTTTATGCCTCAGAGCAGTTAAATAACTATTCTGGTAGAAGAAGAAAAGCAGCTGCAATACCCAACAAATGCATGTTAATAAGAAGTAACTCTAATTTCATTATTCTGTCTCAGAACATCTTATGCCATCCCATATTGAAGCATACCTTCAGTTTTCTTTTTTGCTTTCTTTCTGTAGATTTCAGCTCGAATCTCTTCCAAAGAAAACTCTTCTACTCCAGCATAAACCTTCTCTTTACAGTACATCACTGTCTCTTTCTTTTCTTGAGTATCCTGCTGGTGATTCTGCACTCGCTGTAGTGGATCCTCCTCTTTCTCAGGTTTGCGAGCACTTAAAACATGGTTTATGGTGGGTTCAATTTTGCAGGGAGTCCTGAAAAAACATGCAGGTATTACTTTGATTTTATGTACTTCATTATAACACAGAAAAGCAAGCATAGGAAAGAAAATAGCTAATTTCAGAATCTAGTTGTAGAATAGAGACATTCTGTTCTGTTGGCAAAAGAAAGCAAGAAAAATGGAATGATAGTACACAAGAGGCAAGAATACCAACTCAGAATCATATAATTAAAAAAACATAACAAAAAATCTCAAAGCCAAGTGTTAATAAAGCCCAGTCAAGAGAAAATAAAATTCTTAGGATACTCTGAATTGCTCTGCATTCTGGAGCGTGATCTACGTTTACTTCAGCTCCATTGATCTGTGTGACCAGAGGTGACAAGTCCCTAATCATCCTACAAAATAGAGTTTATCAGGCAGAATGAAGGGGGAGAAAGGGACAGAGAATCAGTGGGACTTAAAAATGATGGATCTTGGACTAGATTAAGCCTGGCATTTTAGGTTAATCAAAAAAGGGAAGACTGAAGATGCAGCAAGAAGGGAATTTGCTCAAGGAGAATGTTTTGCATGTTGATTGACAGAAGTGAAGCACCTCATTAAACAAAAAATACAGAAAAAAATCCACAAAACCCACCCCATCACTGCACAGCAAAAGGAGTCAGCAGAGGCCAATTTCTTGACTTGAATGTGCTTTCTGGAAGTGCTATAACCTGATTCCAGGAGAGAGGAACCAGAATTTGTACAATTCTACAGGTACCAGGAATCCAGATGACTCCAGCAATTATCTGTACCTCAGACGGGATCAACTGACCTTAAAAAATGTGCTTGGTGTGGTCTGGGTAAACAGAGTTCAAAAGAATACACAGCATGCAATTCCAAGACATTTGTTTTGTTTCGAACATGAATGGACAACCCAGAAACTCTTTGGGAGATGATGATGCCCACAGGTTCTCTTAATGGTTGTGGGACTTTTTGAAATTTTTTTTGTGGAGGTGGAGAGGGTTATTACCAAGATCACTACAGGGTCCTTCTACCCAAACCTCTACATGGCAACTGATGGCATGATTTGCATCATGTTTACACAGATTCAACATAACACTTTCAGACTTGATTTAGTTGAGAACCACGACATCTCATGAGGAAATGGACTCAAAGGCGGAAAAAAGTAATTTGCATTTAAACTTTCAACTATATAGCATAAAACTGCAAACTCTCTGCTCAAGTGGCTTACAGCTAATTTAGTGTGATCTTCAGTTCCCACCCACTCCTTTTTCCCTGGTATAAAAAGATGCTGCCTTCTGTAAATAATAAATCTTCATCCGAGACACTATCATGTCAAGAGATTTAATTCTTTGGCATCACTGACTTTTAGGAGCAAAACTATAGCTTAGTCAGATATTTAACTTTTTAGTTATTCTTAAATTATGGTATGTCCTTGCTCAGAGCTATTCTGCAGTCCACATGCAACAAAAACCCAGAGGAATAATCCATACTGTTAGGCACATCTCAGCATTCTTTGATTATACACAATTTGGAGCCATGGAAGCTGGCTGCGATATCAAACATTCTTTTCCACCTCTCTCTCAGGAAGAGACTTCGTTTTCTACAGCCATCATTAGCCACAGAAGAAAGAAAGGTAAGCAGCTTTATAAACTAATGCATTTTCCTCTGTTCTGACAGCACAGAGCAACTCTATCTCCTGGGATTTATCAGCATTTCAGTGAGCACTGCACAAGCAGGAAGGTAATTTCAGGCAAACCAGCACCCTCCTCTGTGACCTAAGCAACACTGTTGTCATGGAAACTTTGATGGCTTGTTTCAGAATAAAAAAAATAGATTGCGCACAGAGTTCCCAAGATAGAGGAAAACAGCAATAAGCCTGTCTTAATTCAGGGCTGCTTTCATACCAAAGAGCATCCTAGGAGAGGTAACTGGTTTTGTTTAAACACACTGAGATAAACTATTAAATTAATTAGCATATATAAATATCATATAGGCTCCCACATAATAACGAGCAGCTATAGTCAAAGACACCCCCTGTCCTTATGCATCCTGCACTGAAGCCTCTGCCATCAAGTGAAAGCAGGAACAGCTTCCAGGTTGACAGGTTTTAAATTCTCACAGATCTGGAGGTTTGGCTATTTGGCAAAATCTTATGAAGCAGCTTTGATAACTTCAAATGCTAATTCCATTTCAAACCAAAGTGAAGACTCACATAACTTGCTGCTGAGCCGACTCTTCCACGTAGGGGGTGAAACTGGGCAGCGGGTAGGTCACTTCTGTACCGGAATGTGCACCCCTGCGGGGACGCTGAGGAAGGAAAAGTCAATGTTAAACTCAAAAATTCATTTTTAGACTCTACATTCCTCTGTACTTTGTAGTTTGTTATTTAAAAAAAAAAAAAAAAGAAACTAGATAGACTCTTCCAAAATCAATTTACAAGACTATATCCATTCTGATACATAAACAATTACAGAGCATCAGCTGAGTACTAGCACCTATAAAAAGCAAGGCACTCCTGTGTGACCTCATCAGCACCTTGTTTCTGTCACTCTGAGGGAATGCTGGTCAAGCAGAGTATTCCAGCTGCTCCCCTTGTTTGTTTTCAAAAAATGCTATAGTCCTCATTTTTCAGCCAAGACTGATCCAATTCTACAACAATATTTCTTCTGCTGTCCGCCAAGAACCTCCAGACTTCTCCATTTTCCTCTCAAAGGCTATTCCAAACCCACAAAAATCCCTTTAGCTGATTCTGGGGTCCATTATTTAAGATCAGACAGTTGGAATTTAGTCTCACAACACACTACTCTCTGCCTGTTTGAAATCCCATTTAGACTCTTAAGCAGAACAAGTCAGGTGGTAGGGATATTTCACAAGCAACCTCTCTTTTCCACCATTTTTGACAATATTTACTTCTGTGCAGCTTTCTCGAAGCATTCACAAGAAGTTATTTGATTGCAATACAAGCCAGAATGAGAATCACACTTCAGTGAAGGAGAAATAAACATCCTCGACTCTGCTGCTAGTTGCAGATTTTTTTAAAAATCACATTTAACAAATTTCATTAAAGGGGGAAACAGACAATTCTAAGGACAGGCATTAAAGGAATACAGAAGCTTTTGGGTTAAGCAACCCAAACCAAGGCAACTGATAAAAGTAGATTTACATTAATAATTCCTCCTTCTCATTCTTCTGAGTCAAATTAAACCTGTAGTTTCTTAAACTTTTCCATTCACTTAATAGAACTACTTATATTTGGTAGTAATTATTCCTGGAGTTTCTATGAATTTCAGCCCATTTGCTCCCCTCCCTTCACCCTAGTTTTTATTTCAAAGCTTCACTTAATATGATTTCTATAAGTCAAAAATATTTTTTATCATCTGATTACTTTCCATTCTTCCCCTCTAATCTACAGAAAGGGGAGAAACACTTAAAGAGTTATCAAAAAGACTCGTTTTCACAGGATTAGTTTCCTTCAGGTAGTGTCTTGGATCATTTCTCTCAAACAGTGTGTACACCTGCAGCACAGCTGTTTCTTTTCATGTCTCCAGCATTAGTTGAAACCATTGGAATCTACTTGCTGTCATACGTTGTCAGGATAAATATTCCATTGATACAGTAATTCTTCAATTCTTTTGATCTCCACTCCTCTGCTTTCCTCACAAGCATTTCAAGACAGACTTGCAGAATGCTCTACATGCCTTATTTTCATAAGATGACAAGCAACAATTCTTCCTCTTCAGGTGGTATCGTATTATATAGATTTAACTCTTGCTCTTCTTTCTCATGTAATTAACTAATGCCTAGCTTCTCTCACTCTCTTTGACTAGTGTCTTCCCTCTTATATTCCTTTTCTGCCCTCCCAACAGTTTGGTAGGCCATCTCTACCAATTTTTCTGGTTAGAAAGAATTATAATTTCTTGATTTAAGAATTCTAGAGTTTATTTTTTTAAAAACTTATTCTAGCAAGATCATATTGCTAAACTCGAATAGGTTGTGCATAGCCAGAGACTCTTTAGGAAGAAGCAAGGAAGATCCATAGTTACAAATAGACACAAGCCTCGGACAAGGGAGAAAGCTTTGTCTCAAGGGTCAGAAGCAATCACCAGCTTACACAAACCTTGCTCCTTTTTGCCAGTGTATTTTGAGACTCCTTACCCTGCCAGAGTTCCAAGGTCCTGCACTCAGTTCATTCTCCTTCGCCCTCGGAGCTGGAGGTGCTGCCCATGGCTGTGGTGTAACCACGGGAATCTCAGGTCCAGAAGCACAATTTTCATCAAACACAGCAAAACCTGCATTATTTGAAAGTTGCTGGGAAGTTAGAGTCTGGAAGCTTCTGGTTTCATTCGTGGCTATAAGCAAAAAGATTTATGCTAATTAACCTTTAACTATCACATTCAAGTGCAAATTACACAACGAGATATAACTCTTCCAATAATAATAGGTGGTTTCAGCAACTGAATGTACCTTTAACTGCACTTCCTACACGACTAATGGGGGCTCTCACGTTTTTCTTCCCCCTGCCTTTTAGTTCTGCCAATGAGCTTCTCTGAGGTTCTGCAGCTCCCAGAAGACCTGTATCGTTTTCTTCAGAAGTTTCCTCAAGCCCCAGTAGCGCCTGCCGAGAAACACGGGTCTGAAACTGCCTGAGAAAAACAGCAAAGAAGTCAGCATAAAATTCACTGTCCCAGGTATACACTGAAGCACGTAAGATTTCTCCAAGTTCTTCACTTTAGCTAGAAGATTACCTGTGATGGGACTGAAGTTTCTCCAAAGGCTCAGCCTTGCGCTGAAGACCTTCCTGCAATATCAGATCTGCTTTCTTAAAACTTCCTCTAGCCTCCAGAACTTCTGCCCAGGTGATGTAGAGTAGCGCCAGTGTCGTGCCAATTTCCTGGCTGTGTAGGTAACTGTACAGATCCAAGGGCTCGTTACAAAGATCTCCCTGAAACAACCAAATTACTTCAGTAATTGCATTTGACCACACAGGATTCCAAGTTGCATTTTGATGCCTCCTGCAAGGTCCCATTAATTTCAACATAAGTCTTACAGGAGCAGTTGTAGGGACAGGACATAGGATTGTATTGTGTCACATTCCACAAGGTAAAGGAAAGGAATTCAGGAGGATAACAACAATGACAAAACCCTCTGACTGCATGTATATATTTGTCAATATTATTACCCTTAATTCTAGCCCACATATTCAGTCATTTCTTTAATTATTTTTTTTTAATCTGAGATAATTCAATGAATGAATTATGTCATAAGTATTGCTGGGAATAATTATTTTATCTTTATCTCAAGTACAACATATTTATTACCAGTTTTTGAACTGATAAATCAGCTCAGGAAGCTAAAGCTTGAGAAAAGCTGCTTTAAGAAGATGAGAACAACAAAAACTATAGCAATGGAAGACAGGGCAAGATGAGAACACACTCAGCTTGGTTTTGGTTAAACACAGGATGTGGAGAGGAGACAGTTAAAAGTTACAATAACTGCTAGGACAGATATAACACCGAAAGCATATATCTTTAAATCACTTTCTTTTCTCCTTAAATAAATAATCAAGCTCTACACATTGAAACTAGCTTTTCCAAAAGAAAACTCATGGACTTTGTAGCTGTCCAAACTGAATGATCCTAAAAAAGGTCAAAAGATCCTACTGAAAGTGAGACATGTAATTCAAGAGCAGGTAACATATTTGCAGAAATATTCCTCATATTGCACCAGTTGTACAACATATTCTTTGACTCTGTTTCAAAAATCAGCCTAACTCTGTGCAAATGACATGACAAGTGCCAAGAAAAAGCAGCACCCAAGAGATAGTCATAAAACACTCACAAACTTGAGCCAGAGGTTAAGGTAGCGCGGATCGTTGTAGTATTGCCGCTGTTCATTGAGCGCTTTCACTGCCCTTTCCAGTATTGCAGAGAGATTGCTCTCCTTTCCACCCTGGGGGAAGGTTTGCTCTGTCCACCTGATGTACCTGGAGATGGAATATATTCATGGCAAGTCAGTTCTGAATAAGAGACAAGGCTTCTGTTTCTGTACAACGTAAGATTTAGAAAAAACCAAACAGGCCTAGTATTGAAACACAACACACTACTCAAGAAAACCTTGTTAAAGAATTTATCTTTAAATGAGTTTCTTATGAAATTATTAAGCTTTTACAAGGATATCTGACCTTTCTATTCTTTCTTCTGAAATAGAAGGAAACTTACCGGTCCCAGACATCCAGGGGATCATCTCCAGAGTAAAATCGGATTTCAGATTCAAATTCCCTAAAGAAAAAAAAAAAATCCAACCAATAAATACATGTGTATAACTGCGAAGATACTTTCTACTCTGTAAACTAAGACCTTCACTTTCACTCATGACATTGTGTAGGTCTGAAAAAAATAAAGGCTAGGTTAGTGTATATTTAGACTTCTGATTTTACTGAGATCAGAATAATAGAAAAAAAAATAAAGCTTTTGCACTCTTCTTCAAAGTGAAACATATCACTATTTAACAAGAACAGATATTCATCCTTCCAAAGGATATTTCCAAGAATTTCTACAACCACAAAGCTTATCTGGTCTTCCTTGACAGAATGCTTGTTCTGTTTTGAAGAGTTATTAGCAGACAGATATATCATAAAGTCTAATTTTTGCATGAAACATCCCTTATTTAAGTATAGGGGGAGGCTGGAATGATGGCGGGTGATGGAAAAGCCCAATGATCAGACAACTATGACATCTCAGTGGCCACACTGACAGTCATGATGTTGTCTAATTCTTCAACTCCTGTGCACCAGTCCATCCCTACAACACGATGACTTCATCCCCAGGCAGCACATCAGCTTGCTGACAGGGCACGCAAAGTTGAGGATCAGACAACAGAAATATAACTGAATAGGTTTGGGACACAAGGTGAAGTCACACACAGTCACATCTGTGGAAGACTGTACGTAAGACAGACCAAGCCCACAACTCTGCCCACTCAGGTATCTCTGCAGTCTGGAAAAGACCTACAAAGATACCTGTATTGTGCCCACATTATGATAATAAAAGTATTTATCTCCTAAGAAATACTCTGCTTCAATAGATTATTGTAGGAAAGACAAAAAAAGCTCTCCTCCTTGTAACCTTCATGTATTTTTCTCAGTGAGTACATTTAAAGGCACAACCAAATCTCCCTGATGTTTGTTGTTTATATGCTCCATTGCAAGCTTAAAAACACTAGTCTATACTGTAGAGCATCCACAGGATGGTGCCCTAAATACCTGGAGTGTGAAAATAGCATAGACATCAGTTACTAAACTTATGTTATATTTTTATTAATGCCAGTGAGATTAGAACCGTTAAATAAGACATAGAAAAATTGATGAGGAGGCAGGAAGACAAGGGAAAAGGTGTCAAAACATTGCTCACTGTTTTTTGAGCTGAACAGCAGTGTGGCTGGAGGTCTCCTGCTGGGCCAGTGCTTCCTGTAAAGTGGACATGACACGGCCCCGCCGGAGGGGCTGCACATTCTCTTTGCTCAGCTCCCACTCATCGTTGCAGTCCTGTGACATGACAGCCTCTCTTTTAAAATCTGCATTAACAACAAAAAGAATAAGGAGTTGATTCATTAGGTAGGATAATAACTGAAACCTGACAGATCTGGCTGCCATTAGCTGATCACAGACTGGTTTGAGTGGGAAGGTACCTTAAAGCCCCCCCAGTGCCACCCCCTGCCCTGGGCAGGGACACCTCCCACCAGCCCAGGTTGCTCCAAGCCCCCTC
>JAOQGL010000040.1:65852683-65870936 GCA_027564165.1 Gallinago nigripennis | reverse complement strand
GTTCAAGGGCAGGTTGGAGGGGGCTTGAAGCAACCTGGTGTGGTGGGAGGTGTCCCTGCCCAGGGCAGGGGGTGGCACTGGGAGGGCTTTATGGTCCCTTCCAACCCAAACCAGTCTGTGATTCTATGAAGCACTTTACAGCTCCCCACGCTAGTTTCAGGTTTTCTTCAGCACTGCCTTGTGTTCCTGTAGGCTGACTGAGATCAATTAGGACTAGTTGTTTACCTAATTTTAAGTGAAAGTTGAGATCTAAATAAAATCCAGTATCTTTAGGATCTCAAGCGTACAGATGTGTCGCTCCCTTCTGCAGGCTGAAATATGAGGCAGCTGTAAAAAAAAAATTGCCTTGGACGTGGACAGAAAACTCCTCTGGGTAATATAGATTAGCTGCCTCCTCCTATTGGAGAGGTGATCAATAAAAAAAAAATTCTCATAAAGCAAATCGAATATTTTATGGGTAAAAAGTGATTTTTTTTTCTTCACAAGTAACCTTAATAATTCACAGACTCTGAAGGCATTTGTGGTGCCTGTGAGTTATGAAACTCTCATAGTCAGAAGAAATGTAACAATCACTCTTCACATTTCAGATATTCCATAGCATTCACGGGGTATCAATAAATGGTACGAGTCCTCTTGTGAGTGCAAAGGAAACACACAGGATAATGAGAGCCTGATACTTGTTTTGGGTTGGGTTTTTTTTCTTGAGAAGAGGTGCCTAGATTACAGACAAACTGTGATCATGTCCTTGATGGGTGATTCTTTCTTCAATAAGCAAGCAAGAAATACATAACATACATACCCAAAAATGATAGATGGCCTTATATCCTCCTAATAAATCTGTTATTAATATACCTGAGCAGTTAACATACTTGTCCTACAGTAAAATACTTAATGTATGCATATACATAAATCCAAACATAACACCAGACATAATAAGGTCTCTTAAATTTTTCAGCTGTTCCATTAAGACTTACCGTGCAAGTGTTTATCTGCATTTACACATTTCTGTGAGAAACAGAAGGGCAGTCTCTGTCATTCATCACAGCGACCTCCCTGTGCCTTAACATCCACTGGGTGCTGTGGGCTATTGTGGGAGCGAATGGCTTGCACGCAGGTTGTCACAGAACCGCTGGTGCTCTCACAGCAATAACACAACTGAATTTTCCATGGCTAAGGTCTTGTCTGTGAACAAAAACTCAAAGTACCCGGAGTAATGAAAAAAGCCTCTTTCTTATTCTTTTTGGGCTCCTCTGCCAGCCTGTGAAGAAACAGATAGAAGGTGACACCTGGTGGGATCTCCTGACCTATCTGTTTGTACAAATATGGACTGGTTTAACGTGATGCCTAAGAGCATCACTCCATCTTCATTAATATTCTGCAGACAAGGGACACCGGGTGCTTCAGAAAGGCGGCACAATGTGGTACCTCAAGGATGCAGTAACAGAGCGACGGTGCTGGGTGCAAAAGAGACACCAAAGGTTTAGCCTAAAATGGGGGCTTCACAACATTCAGGAGCCAGGAAAATCCACGTGATGCTCAGATATTCGTGAGGGTGCAATGAAACTTTCGTTTGGTGTGTTTCAGGAGCACTCCAAGACCTTCATCCCATGGGGTTTCAGAGAGGACTGACCCCTGTTAAAATAAACGGTTTCCGAGCTTGAAAATGGTCTGTTATCTGAGCTGTTTGAGGAGGAAAAGATAAGGCATGAAAGCACAGATCTTGAGCAGTTTTTATTATAGTTCCAAATCTGTCCCTTTGAATCTATTTGGGGGACTGCTTTAGTTTTATTGATTGAATAAAATAGGTATTTAGAAAAATGAAAGGCCATAATTTGCTTAAAGTCCACGTGATGGAGTTGATCCCATTTCTTTAAGTTTCCACTTACAGGTCTGCTGAGGTCAGTTTTATGAGGAATTAATAAGCAACTAATGAAAAAAATAAATTATACAAACCAGAATAAAATTGAATTGACTTTTTTAAAAGAATCCATTTCTGAGGTAAAGACACTGTATATCCAAGGCAAATCAGTTTAAAACAGGGCTTCTACAGTTGACTATTTAGCATTTGGAAGTTTTTCTTTGAGATCAAGAATAATTTTCCCTGGATTATGTGGCTGAAGGGACCATTGTTGAAGGGTTCACTGTTGCTTTCGGTAGATGCTAGATTATTCTGCTATCCTATATACTGGGAGAAGAGTTGTCCCTTCATACAGTTGTCCCTTCAAAACTAAACCAAGAAATATCCTCTGCACTCTAATTAACCACGTGCCAAAGCCATTTTTCTCTTGGAGGCAAAAAAGGCAGGAGGATGCGCCTGCTGTCAGCTGCGCCAAGAAAGACCTGATGAAATCCATGAGGCTACTCAGTTGTAAATGGGGACAGAATTCGGGCTAGGAGAAATAAATTTTCAGACGTGGGGGAATTTTTCTGTTTGTTTCCATTACGTCCTCAAGGTAAAATGTTTGTAGTTTGTTTGATTTTTCAATTTCCCTTCTTGCGTCTGCTGATTTCAGTTCCGCTCTACGGTTTCCTCCGGCAGCCGAGAAAGGACGGTGCTGCTTTTCTCTGTGGAGGCCAAGGATGAAAATGAAATGGCCACTTTTAGGTGTGTGTTACTCCAGGCTGTTGCAGGGAAGAGAAATATCATTATAACTGCACATCTTACACTCCAACACATTTTTCTAAGATCCTAGAACTGGCATTGCATTAGAATTAAAACAAGAACTTACCTGAGCTGGATTGCCACAGTATGTGCAGTGTGTTAGTGTATTTTATGTCTGACACACATTTAGAGAATCCGGATTCTTGAATTAATGTTTCCTTTCATAACACAAGCTACGTGACAGTTTTTCACTCCTGCTTCTCCGTCTTTTAGCTAATAGTAATGTGAGTTTGTGAGACAGTATTTTGAACCTATGGAGGAAAACTGCAGCAAGAGGATAAGAAGCTGGGGTGATTTTTTTGTTTGTTCAATTTTTAACTGGAGCAAGGAAGCATTTCAAGATTCCTAGTTCCGTGTAATGTGTTCCTTAGTGGCTGACATCTATCAGAGAGACTGCCCGGGTTGATATTTGTATGACTAAACCAGTCAGATAAAATAATCAGTGGAGAAAGGCCGTCATCTGCAAAGACCCGATTTGGCTTTTTATAGATGTGCATTACAGATATTGAACAAATGTTACTCTAAGCTGGTAAAGAAGATTGTGGATGGGGTGGAAGAGATTTCTGAAATCTACCTGTGGAGTTAAACTTTCAGAAACATTTGAATGTCTTTGGAGTTTAAGGATGAACTTTTAAAAGTACTTAGATTCTTATTTGCCTACAAAAAACCACTTCAGCATAAGCAGTTTTATGCTTTTCAGTCCTGAGTCCATGTAGGAAGCAGTGCCTGAACCTTATGTCTGTCTGAGAAAAGTCATGGTGCTCCTCACAATAGTCATGTCTGAAAATATGATATTTATTTAAAAGCTTACTGAGACCCTTCTTTGTTACTTTGCTTTATCAAAAGTCTTCCAGATGATCCAAACAATTTTATAAAAACATTGCTATCACTTCGTATATTTGTCTTGCTCATACAAATGTTTATAAAAGAATGTGGCTGTTGTACAACAACGCAAAGAGTCAGTCAATCTTTGCACCCTGAACAGGCCAAAAAATCCAACCAGATTTAGTGCCATCTCAGATAGGATTGAACTTAAAAGGTTACATTTCCTTCTGGTTCCTTTCACAGTTTTCTTCATTTCCTTTCAAAAAATAATGTAAGATTGAAAGTGGAGTAAGACTCCACCTCTTTAAAACCAGGAATTTTCTTTGCTGTGTATTACTTCCATTTAAAAAAACCCAAACAAATCAGAGATAGCCATAACACATTAGAAGAAAGATATAAAAGAAAGGTTGTGTTTGCCATTTTTCAGTCATTGCTGTTTTTTAAATCCAGTTCCAATAATTTTCTTAAACTAAAAACAGTCGGGGCAGGTCCAAGCCAGGAGAGAAGAACCCAGGGTCTGGAGGCTTTAGCAGGCAATAGCTCGAAGAGGCTGAGCTCTGCCTGCTGCCAACTTCTATCAGTTCTCCTCCCAGTAACAACAGCAACAACCACTACGTTAGACATAATATTTACAAAACATCATCTCCTTCCAAGGGATACGGGCTTAACCCTGAGAAATGTGAAATACTGTGCCTGTACTCATGTTAGAAACGGAAGAACACAATGAAAAGACTGGTTTGACTGGACCTGTCCAATTTCTGTGTTTAAAAGATGAAATCTTAAAGATAAACTTGGAATTTATTGAAGGGAAAAGGGAAGAAGACTCTAATTCCCTGCCTGCACCCCAACTCCCACAGTCTCCTGGAGGGACAGACCAGCAGAACCACGTGGCAGGGCATGGGGATGGCTCTCAAGCTGGGCATGGCACCGATGGCTCACGGTGGACCTTCAGGGAGGAGGCTGCAGAGTGAAATGGGGTCCTTGGCCATCCCTACAACAGAGAGAACAAAAGAAAGAGGCACCCAAAACCTCACCTGAGACCCAAATTTGGAAACAGTGTGTGGGGTCGGGGGAGTGGTGGTGGATCACCATCAGAAGCGGTGGCTCAAGAACATTTTCCCTTGGTCAGTTCTGCCCATCCAGGGGCAGACAAAGAAAGTCAGTCCAGTGACATCTCCCAGCTGCCCTCACTGTCTGCTTTCTCCTTCGAGCTGTGGAGGATGAAACACAGGTGCCTTGGCTGTCCATGGGATGGCACTATTTGAACACACTTTTTTCCTTCTGAGTGCTGAAGTTTGACTTTTGTCTCAACAGGCACCAACTTCTGGGTATTTCCAGTAGGAAGGGCCTGGAGAAGAAATCGTATGAAGAGCGGTTGGAGGAGCTGGGGCTGTTCAGTTTGAGGAAGAGGAGGCTGAGAAGAGACCTCATCACTCTCTACAACTACTTGAAAGGACACTGTAGAGAGGTTGGTGCTGGTCTCTTCTCACAGGTAATTAGCGATAGAACAGGAGGGAATGGCTTCAAGCTCCAACAGGGTGGGTTTAGACTGAACCCACCCAGGAAAGAATTTTGCACAGAAAAGAGCGGTCGGGCATTGGAAGAGGCTGTCCAATGGAGGGGGTTGAGTCCCCATCCCTGGACGTGTTTAAGACTCGTTTAGATGTGGGGCTGGGGGAGATGGTGTAGGGGAGAACTTTGTAGAGTAGATGGTTGGACTCGATGATCCCAAGGGTCTTCTCCAACCGAAATGATTCTATGGATTTTGCAGGATAAAAGAACAAGAAGATAAAAGCTTGTGGGGGCACAGACTGAGCAGCTGGGGCTGTGGAGGAATGAACTTCCAACAGGGAGCCTGGCCGATGAGTGGCACATTGAACGGGTTTTCACTTGCCAGCGGGGGGGAGCTGGAGCACCCACAGCCCAGGAGCTGCAAATGGAGGGTGCCAGGACTCGCACACCCTGCCAACAGAAAAGGCCAAAAGCACGAGAAGCTCAGCAACGAGGGGAAGGTGGAACCCCAACAGACTGCAGATCCAGGGAGCTCAGAAATCAGCGTGTGCCCAGAAGCCCAAACAATTTGGCAGCAGAGGGAAGACAGGCTGACAACGGTGTGCCAAGGGACAGGAGCACATCACACATGGCACAGCACCGAGCGAAATGGAGCAGCTAGGCTGTGCCAGCCCACGCGAGCTGCCTTCTGCTGGACACCATCCTGGTCAGGCGTTGGTCACAGGTAGCAGGAAACAGCCTCTGGACAAGCAGAAAAGGTTTTTTCCTTTCTCCAGATGTGTAGAATGAAGAGTTATGGAAGGATAGTCCACAGGAAAAGAGTCACCAAATGTAAAAGCAAGAGGCAAGTTGTGCCCCAGGTAATCCTGAGGCTGGCAAGGCATGGGAGGAAAGGAGGAGGTGTTTCTGCTCCAGCACAGGGGGCAGCTGGTCTCGGGCAGTGGTGTGTGTGTGTATCCCCAGCACTGTGCTGGTATCACCTCTGGCCACAGCTGGGGAACCCAGTTCACCATGCTGCCCTAGATACCAGCCTGGCTGCACACACCCAGTGGCACCAGGACAGAGCTGAGCCTCTCCCTTGGAACAGATCTGTCTATGTCAGCATTTCTCTTGGAAATGTTTTTCCTGGTTCAGTGCAGGCAGACGGGAATCAGACAGTCAGCAGATATCCCCACTGCCAGTCAGTCACTTTTCAGGTCATTGTACTTTAAAAAGAGTCACAGCTCCTGAGGCAGGGATGGCCAACTGCAACCCATGTAATAGAGCTGGGGATAACGACAACTGGGTTCCAGTAAGGGCTGGTCCCAATTGCAGAAAACTGGGATGGAGGGGCTGGGGAACACCAGGTTGCTTTTATCTGCACTTTGTTCCTTCTCTCAAACCTCCTCACTCCTTTCCATGCCCCCATGGGTTAGAAAGCACAGACCTGTGTCTGTTCCCTTTGCCCATCTGATTGTTGTGTTAGTGGGACATCTGCTGCTTCGGTCAGCTTTGCTCCCAGAGATTGTCCCTTCTTCCATGGAACACAATCCTGCATTGCCAAAAGCATCCCTCAACAGCTGAACACCTCTGAACCATTGTAAATGCTGCTTCTTGGTGCACAGCAAGCTGGTGGCACGTTTTGGGACCTTTAGTCAGAAGTCAAAAAGGCAAATGCCTGGAGAGGGTCAGAATAGAAACACTCTGGCTTTGCCCACCCGAGCAATCCTCCTTGGGGTAGCTGGTGGAGGCTGGGCTTTACCTCCCCCTTGCTGGTGGCTGAAGGTGTTGGGCCAGCAATTAGCAACTTAATGGAGAGGTCTCATAGTCCTACGGGAAACGTTGGCTGGAGATAACCTTAAGCTACTGGAGGAACCGTGTTTATATGGCAAACACAGAGTGCACTCCCCAGCCTCTGTCAGGAGACAAACCACACTCCTGATTTCTGGGCAAATACCTTTATTGCAGTAAGGAGGAAAATCTTTCATATCTCAGCCTCCACCGTCAGCAAAAGGGAGCTCCTGAAGTCCATGCAGCAAGGGCAGCTCTCCTCAGGTGAAGGAGAACAGAACTGAGCAACAGCAACACTTCTCTACCATGAGAAGAACGTCAGTGACCCAAGCTCCTTCCACTGCATCCCTGGTTTGGAGACTTTTTTTGGAGACTTGGCTTTTTACTGGAAGTGAAGCACTCAACAGCCCGTGTCCGCTCTGTAGCTAGCCCCAAAATGAGAAAGCCAGGAGCAGCACAAATTTTGTGCTGATGGCTCAGAAGGCAGAGATGCACACATGTTCCCAGAAATCACACCAGCTTTTGGTTGAGGAGGTTGGTTGAAGGGAGGTGTAAGTCTAGACCAGAGCATCTTTACTCCCTGTGCCACCCAGAATTGATGTGCTCACTTTGCTGAGTTGAGGCTTTATGGCAGGACCATAACAGAAGGCAATATTGCTGAAAGAGGAGGGAGGATTGGGAGGAGGAGTCCAACATGCTATGGTGCTGTCACCCCAAGAACTCAATCCAGAGGTCAGCAGGCTTTCCAGCTCAAGCCTGGACTCAAGCCAAGCACAGCAGAGCTGACTTGAACCATCTCCTCTCTGCAGCTGCAGCTCAGCTCTAGGTGAGGCTTGAAAGATGGTATTTTTTTACCAGCATGAGAGCACCGGGCTCCTCAAGGATGGAGAATGGGCACATGCAATGGGGTTGGCATCTGGGACAAGAAGAGCAAAGAAACGGTGGTGCCATCCACCACTTGGAGGCAGTGCTGGCCTCCACCTTCTGCAGCGGTGAGAAAAGGGACACCCTGAGCCCTGTTGGACAAGGGAAACAATGGGGAGCAATAGGAAACAATGGGAAACAACAGGCTGACCCCACATCCAGCCCCCCTGGAATGATCCCCATTGCTGCCAAAAGCCCAGAGAGCCGGAAATAGGAGACAGACAGCTAATGAAGTATTGCACAATTAGTGGTTTTATGACAGAGAGAAATGGATGACAAAGTCCTTCAATAAAAAAACCCATGTGATTGGTTCTTGCTTTTCACTGAGAGAGGAAACAGCAGCTCCAGAGCATGTAACCTCCTGGCTGCTGGCAGGACGAGGACCACAGTGGCCCATGCCAGCTGCTCGTGCTGGGCACAGGGAATCTAGCAGGGCAGAGAGTGGAGCCAAGCCCTGAAGTGAGCTCCTGGATGGTCCTACGAGGAGCAGCAGGGATAGGGGGACCTGGGCTAGCAGCTGGCATCAAAGTCTGATGCCCCAAAGGGAACGGCCAAGCCATCAGCACTGGCTTTTTTACCCACCAAGAGAAGATGAACACTGAATTGAGCTACTAAATTGCTATGGCAAGCTGGGCTAACTGGTTCCAAGCCAGTTCAGCTACATCTCTGCTCTACCTGCAGTCGGTTTGGGAAATGGGAGGTAAGGGACCCCACGGGGAACAGGCAGGAAGGTGCAGAGATGGGTCCTGAGTTCACCCCCCCTCAAAATCCTAAGTGATATTCCAAGGTCTCACTAAAAGGTTGCATTAGCTGTCATCTCTTCCAGCTTTAATCTCTGCATTCAGAAAAGCAGGACAGGCAGCCCCATCCTCCTGCATTCCAGTTCCCCCCCGAGCAGAAAGATGGGCTTTGTGTCAGCAAAGCAGCTGAGATTCCCTCATTCCTGGGGGGCGTGCAGGCCCATTGCCATTAAATGTAACTGTCCTCTTGTGTCTTGGCATCTGTGTGAGACATGTCAACATGCACTTCTGCACCTGGGAGTGATGAGCTCCCTGAGGCAAAGGACACTCCCAGCCCTCTGTGGTGATCATCCTTGTCATAGTCTTCTTCGTCTTCCTCCTCCTCCTCCTCCTCCTCGTCATTCTTCTGCAGGTCTTGGTCACTGTCATCATCACCATCTGCTGCATTGTCCTCAATCACTTCAACCGTCTCTCCAGCATCTGGATCCACATCAGTCTTAAACCACACGGCTTTGTAGCCATCATTTGCCACGTGCCTGTCTGTCTTGAGGATGGACTTCACTTCTTTCTCATGCTCAGCCTCTTCCTCTATTTCTTCCATTTTTTCCTCTTTCTCTTCCTGGTCAAAGACGTTGGTGGAAGCTATAGAAGACTTCGGGAGGCTATCAGTTTCTTCTGCATTGGAAGAGGGCAAGAAAAGTGCTGGCTGCTCTGGCACATGTGTCACCGACCGGACACTGCCATTTTCTGATGTCTCGTGCTGTTTGGTGCTCACATTTTTGTATTCATCTTGCTCGTAAGATGAGTTGTGGTAACCCCCAGAGGTGTCCTTGGAGAACTACAGGAGGAGAGACACCTTGTGATTGTAGAGAAAGGAAAAGGAAGGGGGTGTGGGGCAGGAAGGGGTGGCTGCAGTCACTGAGCTCATGCTCAGGAAAGCTTCAGCTGGTTTTGCTGTAAGGCTTATTTGAAGCCTGGGAAAGATACAGCTCTGGTTTATTTATTGACACCCTTTCTGATTTTTTGTTTGTTTGTTTTGTGGTTTTTTTTTCCCCCACAATAAGTATGGGTAGAACTTCCAGGAGCACTGAGCACCAGCAATGGATTCTGATTTGTACCCATTTGGGGTATTCCCCTGGAGTGGGAAGACTGCTGTCATTCCCCCGAGCTGTGTGCTCCAGACTCATGTTGTAGTTGGTGGAGTCCAAGCTCCTGCCAGTCCCGTCCTAAGGCAGAGACCAGCATCTGGTCAGACGGACTACACCCCAAACTTCAAGTACCCCAACCGCCAGGGACTTGAGGGAGCCAAAGGTAAATAGCTCAGGTGTGGCCAACAGTCCACATCTCAGATTCCACTTTCTATCTTTAAGAAATTTGGGTACAAACAAGGCACTTACCTTCTTCCTTATCAGGCGTTTGACTGGCTCTCCATACTGTTTATATATCATCACTCCAAGGAAGATTAAGGCAATTAATAGCAGTGCTGCTAATGTACCACCTAAGATGTCCATATCCTGAGCAGTGTATATCTTATCAGAAAGGGTTACACCTGCAAGAAAAACAAACCAGCGTTACGAAGCCTAAAAATGGCAGCTGGCTTTTTTTTTTTGTCCCAACCCTTCATTGTGGGAGAAGCTCCAAGTGCCTTTTGCGTGGCAAAGCAGCGTCCTGGACTGCAGAACGTGACAGTGACTTCATGTCACAGAAAGCCAGTTGTTTGCTGTCCTAAAAGCAGAGGTTATGGTTTGTTGGCTTTGTTTTATAAGGTGACCTCACAGAATATTTTAACTTCCAATGAGCTACATGAAGTGGAAATGGCATCCATTTACAGGACAGTGAGTTATTTAACTAAGCTAATATATTCATGACTGTATCAGATGCAGATGTTCCATGGAGTAAAACTCAGTAGGGGCAAGTCTTTTCCTTTCCCACTTCCCCCATTTCCCCCAGCGTGCAAAACCAGGTGTAGGAGATGACTTTGTAGAGTAGGGTAGATGGTTGGACTCGATGATCCCAAGGGTCTCTTCCAACCTAGACAATTCTATGATTCTATATATGTGTGAGAATGCAAAGCTTCCATTAACCACAGCATCACCTGTGATACTGATGAGCACATTAAAAATCAGAAAAAAGGAAGTATAAGAGAAAATAGGAAAAGCATTAAAGGGTCCCTAGGACAGGAAACACCTTCGTTCCCTTTCATTGCTGTAGCCAAATGGAGCAGCCTTCTCCGGAGCGGCTTGTGCTTTCGGCCACCTGCCAGCAGGACCGTATTCGTGTAGACACCAACATTACAGTGGAAAGACAGCAACTGCCTCAAGGGTAACCAGCTTGCTTCAGTGGTGATGGTGGGATTCTTTATTTTTAAGTTTTCTAGTTTCATTTTATAGCATAAATTAGCCTCTTTAAAGTTTAATGATTAACAAAACATGGTTTTGTTCTCCTGCTGAGCTGTTCGTGACAAAGGACTTTGAGTATTCCCTCTGCCTTTGACTGCGCCCTCAGTTTATCATTAATGCCTCGGGGAGGGTTTGGGACGTCAGGGAATTGCTGCTTCCTACTCCTGAGGAGCCACAGCCCATGGACCTGACCTGAAACTCCACCACCCTCACCTCCTCCTGGGCTGTGTCACACGTGGTGCTTGAGTCACACACAGAGTGACTCACCCCCAGGTCCCCATGGGCTGGCTCCGGCACTGGGTCTCAAAAACCAGAGACCAATGTCCCAGAAGGAGAGGATATTGAGAAACAACTCCAGTTTCTCCCTGGATATCAGAACGCTCAGTAAAGCGCTCTCCAACCCAGTGCGTGCACATTCCTTAACACCACTTCTTAGAGTTGAGGGTTAAATATCCTAAAGATGGGCTGGGAAAATGGTAATTTCAGCTCTCTGGTCCATTCCTGGGTGCTGGCTATAGTATAGAACAGAGCTCAATTCCTCCCATAGTGTCTGAGTCAGTGTCATTTCACTCTACTTTTTTATGCATAGTCACCAGCATCATTATTTTGTGGAGTTTAAATACCAAGGGCAACACTTAAAATTTGCGCAGAATTGTTGGTACATCTCTTTGGAGTGTTTGCAGCCCTGGGTGCTGACACCTGAACTAGCTTTCTGCTCAGCTGGACTGTGCCCTTAAATTTGGTTTAGGTAGTCTTTACACAGCCCGTGGATTTAGCTGTGCAGTGACATGACCTTTGGGGAATCCAGGAGCCCATTTCTTTTTTTCCTCCAGAAATCCCCACGATGGTCATGGTTCAGAGGGCGAAGTAATGGAAGATCCCAACTGGGAACTTTGATTGCAAATCATCGTGTGGAATCTGGGCACAGATTGTCTGCCTCTCCTGGTGTGAAAATGCATGATATTTGCTCATCTTAACCCAAAGCATAAGAGGCTTCATAAGCTTCAAATCTAACTGATTTATAAGATCTAAGAGCCATTTCTAAGAAGAATGGAAAAGTAAGCTATTTTTATGTCAAAGCCAAATGAGAGTTGGAGGGTTATGAATGTAACCTCATGTCTATCTTATTTCTCACGGGTCTTTAGTTCTGGTAAAGCCTTAAAACATTGGAGTATGAGAACTTGACCCGAGTAGAAAATGCTTTGGGCTCATGAGAACACCCAGCTTTGTCAGAGTTTGCCAATTTCTGTCTGTTCTGCATAAGATAGGAAATAATATTGCAGTTTTCTCTATTTCTGGCTAAAAAAAAGAACAATAATGTACCAAGGTGTCAGGGCCATGAGACATCCTGGGTTATTTCTGCACAAGTGTCTCACACGAAGTGACCCCAGATTTCTCTTTGGAATAACAAGACCCGACACTTTAACACACAGCACTACTTACAGTCTCAGGAGGCTGTTCAAGGCTTGCGGTGACCACATCGTAAGGATATATTTTGAGTGTTTCCCCTCTTACAGCCACCACAGAACCTCAAGTCACTTCAGTGGGTGACCTGCCATCGCCAGTTTGCCCCCAGAAATGGAAAAGACACCCCAGCCATCTCCAGGAAGCAGGAGACAAGGAGACACCCAGCCTACCTGGGGCAGGGAGGACCTCCACCACGATTGCAGTGCTCGCCTCCTGCATGCTCACCGTGTCCTTTCCAACAGCCTGGGGGAACATGGGAAAGAGAGAACTGAGGAGCTTCCTGGAAATCCAACTCACTCTTGAGCTCTTTGTGGGCACTTTGTGGACAAAGTACCTTGTCCCAATAGCCCTGCCTTGTAACCCCACAATCTAGTCACAGAGGAGCTCTGAAGAGTCCCCCTGTCCTGGGCCACCACCAGCTGTGGTGTTTGTGTCCAGCTTTGCAGCACAGCACAGGCAGATGGACAAAGAGAACATCTTGCTTCCGAGGAAATCTACAGTTATTAACTGCTTCCTTTGACCTGAACAGAAATATTACTGGATTTACCAAAGTATTTCCAAGTTTGGGGGTGTAGCCTTGAGAGCTGGGGTATATTCCAGCGATCCCATTCTACCCCTACCTACACACCAGCCTCCTACACACTTGCTGGTACTTCCTTTCCTGTTAATCAGAATCAACCTGTGGGAAGGGGGCTCTTAAATACCCCCAGTGACTTTCTGCTTCTCCCCAGTGATCTCTCTCACGGGACTGGAGAAACAATTTTACAGCAAACCCCAGATACAGCCCGTATCACACAGAGTAAATTTGCTATCACTTCATCTCCCTCCATCCCTATACATTTATGATGCAAATTGTTGGGGCAAAGACTGTCCCTTCATCATACCCCTTACCTAATGGAATTCCACCCTTGGTGCTTCTTCTACTAGAAACTACCCCTTCCCTCCATGACCCTATGCAAGATAATGAAGAAACCTGCCCTACCTCAATGGTTACAGTTTTGGGTGACTCCAGCATCACGTTTGTCAAGATGAGTCCATCTTTGGTTGCGATGAAATCCGTGCTGTTCTTTATGTAGTACACAATGCCTGGGTTGACTTTCTGAAAAGCCAGAAGAGCAAGTGATTAAACTACCCTGTTTGTGCTTTGCACACATCTTCATAACAGCCCACGGGCAGGACTTCTCAAATACACCCAAAGTATGAGCAGGAGGATAGTGCCATAAATAAATCTGGACTGAGGAGGTGAGAGAGGCTGAACTCAAGTGTGTTCACCCTGAGGCTCAGAGTTCAAGAAAATATTCCAAAAGCATTGCCTCCAGAAAAAGCCCAAGTCTTACCCAGCTTGTGATGGTAACTTTAGTATTTGCCCAAGCAAAACTGATCTATGCAAGGGACATTGAAAATTTGATGAGTTCTGCCTTTAATACAGTGCCAAAGGGGGATGCACATGGAGAAAAGTCCCCCTCCTGAGATGTGCACAAGTTCTTCTTTTGTATCTAGGCTGCTATTCCTCTACCAGATTCCCACTCTTGTTATGGAAGGCTCAGCACCAATAAAACAAACACTTTTTCCTATATTTAATAGGGCAGGATGGGAACGGCTTTCCTTTCCCCAGTACGTTGTTCAAGAACGGCTCCCTCAAAATGACTCCTTACAGGGAGAAGGTTAACAATTTCCAGCCCGGGACTGCAGGCCCTTGCTCATCTTTGGACTGGCTCCTCTTCCTAGGCCAGTCCACAAAATGGCTCTTCTTGAGCTGGCAGAGAGAGGACATCTCCGCCTGGGATCCTGCCATCCCCAACTCTTCAAGGAAACACTTCACCCCACCCAAATTCAGACCTGGAGCCGTTGACAGTACCTGCCAACCCCACACTTTCCTCAGCAGGCTCTTTGGTGGGGGATCAGCTCACCCACACATCCAGGTGGGACTGGCTTTTGGAAGAGAGCAGTCCAACAACTTCTCCACATTACATTATACCATCAGCAGTTCCGATCCGTGTGGAATTTCCAGGGAAATATAATATGGAGCACCAGAGGGAAACACGTGTTTGCCTCTCCCACCCACCCTCCCTCGTGTTTTCTGATGCTGCCCTAAGCCTGAAGCAGGGAGAAAGAACGCAGCGAGTGCATTTTCAGTTTCTTACATTAATGAAGTCATCGTCTTCTGCTGCTATCATCAGGGGTGTTGAAGGATTCTCAGCTTGGAAGACAAAGCTTTTCGGGGCCAGACCAGCAAATACCGTCCCATTGTAGATCTTGGTCTTAAAGTACGGTGGATAATTATTTTTACTGACGACCTTAATGTCTACACGGGTTACGGAGTATTTCTGTATGTTGTTGACCTGGGTTGCCTGGAGAGGAAGAGAGAAGGAGAGAGATGCCAGCCTTTCCCTGTTAGTGGTGAGACATAAGAGGGACTCTGAAGCCCATGGCAACCAAGGGGATTCTTTCTATCATTTTCAGTGAGCTTTGAGACAAGCATGTCACAAGTGGCCATATGGCTTGGAGTCCTTGTGTTTCAGCTTGATTCTGCTGTTGGCTCTCCACACAGCCTTGGTCTAGCCCCAAAGTCTAGATAGGATCCTCCACAGGAGCTACACCTGCACAAATTGCCAGGCTTCAGTACAAAGCAGTGAGATTCCAGCAGGCAGAGGCTGCTCATCTTCGTGGGGTTTGGGTCAGTTCAGTTACTGCCTGAGAGCCCACATCTCCCTGGGTACGGATCTGCAGGGAATGCTTTTCAGCTCCCTCCTTTCCTCTTGGGCTGGAGCCAAAAGCAGAGCTTGTCTCTGCAGCCGAGTCACATTAACTGCTGTAACACAGGCTCCAGTCATGCCTAATGAAAACCTTCCAGTTATGCTCCTCCATGCTTCCAACTCAGCAGGATGTCCCCTCTCAGGTAATTTGCTTTGATGATGCCCCATCATCAAAGAAAAAAAAACCCAACCTCTTAACTTCTGCAAGAGCTTGGCATGAAATTGGTATAAGACACTGTTCAAATGCTAGGCTCTTCCAAAAGAAATGCTATAACCAAGTTAGCTTTAATTAATGTAATGGATTCCTGTCCCACAGAGACCACCGTTTCCTAGAAAGCCAGCTACATGGGGTCGTTGTCCCCAATGTCATCAGGCTTACCATGACTTGCAGTACGTATGGGTCTAAGGAAGTTGCTGCGCTGTTCATCGTCAGGTTCCCTGTGTCTGCATCCACTGAGAATACTTTCTCTGCATCCCCTAAAGAAAATGGAAAGACTCTTCAATCAGCTGAAACCTTCATAAAGTGACCTGGAGCTCACCGACTCATACGATTTCACATCTTGGTGGCAGTACCCTCGGGGTACTATGCTGGTTTCCTTGCCTGCCTGGTTGCTCGGAGGACTGGGAGTGCTGGGAGGGATTCAGAGGGACTCAAAGACGTGGAGCAGATGCGTGAGAGCCCAGGTAGATGAGGTGGGACAGCTTTGCACGTCCAGTGCCCAGGCCTACATAGAGCCAGCTTAAATTCTGCTAAACGCCTAGATCCTGGAGACTCTGCTGCAATTTGAGGACTGAGGGTTCCCAGTTCCCTGACCTGAACCCAAATCCTAACTGAACCCCAGCTGCACTTCAGGAGAGATAAGGGAAGGATTATTCCTATTTTAAAGGCAAGAAATCCATCTACGAAGAATGGTTGGGCGGGGATTTGTCTTGAATAGCTCTAGGCATCTGAAGGGAAGACATCTCTACCTGACATTGTTATCTCTATTGTGAAGAGAAAATGGCATCTCAGTGCATGATTTATCGATTTCACTGTGAACGTTTGCCTCAATGTGAGCTGCGTTCTGCTCTGGAAAGGCTTCTTTCTCTCTACTGCCTACAAAAGGAGCCTGGACACAGACACCATGTGTTGATGCAGGGGTAGAAATCAGCTTCCTACATCCCTAATCTGTGCTTGAATCGTAAAAACGTCTATGTTGGATATATGCTAAAATATAAGCAAAAATTATAGTTCTCGTCCTCACTGTGAGATACCAGGGGACCCTATTTAGCCAAGGAACCCCCAGTCTGGGGTTCCCTATTGACTGTGGGGTAGGGAGGCCATGCTACATCCAAGGTGCCAGTGGAATTTAAGGTTCTTCAATGTGTTTATTATCAGGAGGATACTCAGAGACGTGGTGCCATGTGGTGTAGGTAAAGGGACATCAACAACTGATCACTCCGCCTGACCAAGGTGATCTACCTTTGTCTTGATAGTTAGTCAAACCTCCTTATTGTTTAAAAAAAAAACCTAAAAAAAAATCCTTTGAATGAAATAAATGGCCCGGTCAATGATTGGGTAATCAGGTGACTGTATTCAAGAAATCTTTGTGAAATCAAGACTAAAATAGGGCAGATTCGGCAGTGGCAATCTGCTGGGGGATAAAAATGTAATTCTTGGCAATAAGTGAGAATTATGCTGATGATATCCGAATTACAGGTTCAGCTCGAAGACTGAATGGAAGTGGTGTGACCAGACTGGCAAAATCAAACCTAAAAGCTTGAAGATAAAATATGAATCACCTCCCCCCCCAACTCTGAAGTGCTGGGGAGGGGATCTCCTCCGGGCAGGTGGCCTAGGGGACAGAGGAACAGCGGAAGGTGTAATGTCCACTCACCACCAACGATGCTGTACACGATTTTTTCATTCAGGAGGTAGTCGGGATCGACGGCGTAGATGGGTCCCGGCTGCAGGACGAGGGGTTTTGTCTGCAATAGCAAGGCCAAGTGTTACACCCCACATTCTCCCCTCCCAGCAGCTTTTTTTTCCTGGGCAAAATGGCATTTATTCCTGGGAGATGGCTGTGAGAGGGCAGAGGTGAGAGAGCCCAGAGCAAAGTGTTTCCCAGCTGTCACCTCTCCTGCGAAGAGCTGCAGGGATGAGGACAAACAGTGCCGTTTTGGGGTGGGAGGGGGAACCTCCACTCTTCAGGAGGATGAAGGCTCCCTGGCATGCCGAATGGATTGATGGCTGGAGATCACCACAAGCTCCTGCAAATTGTTACTACTAGTCGAGGGAGGTCATTCTCCCCCTCTACTCGGCACTGGGGAGGCCACAACTGGAATACTGCATCCAGTTCTGGGCTCCCCAGTTCAAGAGGGACAAGGAGCTACTGGGGAGAGTCCAGCCAAGGGCAACATGGATGATTCAAGGATTGGAGCATCTCCCTTATGAAGAAAGACTGAGAGAGCTGGGACTCTTTAGCCTGGAGAAGAGAAGGCTGAGGGGAGACTTTGTTAATGCCTATAAGTATCTAAAGGTGGGTTGAAGGAGGAGGGAGCCAGACTCTTTTCAGCGGTCGCCAGTGACAGAACAAGGGGTAACAAGCTTAAGTTGGAACATAGGAGGTTCCACTCAAATCTGAGAAAAAACTACTTCATAGTGAGGGTAACAAAGCCCTGGCACAGGCTGCCCAGGGAGGTCATGGAGTCCCCTCCTTTGGAGATTTTCAAGACCCGTCTGGATGCCGTCCTGAGTAACATGCTCTAGCTCTGGGCAATCCTGCTTCAGCAGAGGAATTGGACTGGATGATCTCTACGGTCCCTTCCAACTCTAATAATTCAGTGAAATACCCACTGGGAATACCACCCGGATATTGCCTGAGGACAGCACCAAGGATAGGGTCCCATCACGCCTGCTTACCGGCAGCTCGTGGATATTCACCGTCCCGGTGTAGCCGCTGTTGATGCAGATGCTCTTCTCCGTGTTAATGAAGGAACAGGGTTTGAACCAGGGCGACTTGGTGTCAGCTTGTTCAATATGTATGTTTATGGTTGCAGTAGCCGTGTTGGTCAACTCAGAGCTGCCCGGAGGCCTGTCCTGTACCCAAAGGCAAAGCCCACTCATGAGATAAAGAATAGAATAGAATTGTCTAGGTTGGAAGAGACCCTTGGGATCATCGAGTCCAACCATCTACCCTACTCCACAAAGTCATCTCC
>JAOQGL010000040.1:65828667-65841709 GCA_027564165.1 Gallinago nigripennis | reverse complement strand
GGCACACACGTCTCCCAGGGGAGCAGAGGAGCCAGACCCGTGGTTCACAACATCCCTCCTTGGTTCCTAACATCCCTCCTTGGTTCATAACATCCCTCCTTGGTTCCTAACATCCCTCCTTCCCCCGGCAGAGGAGCAACGCTCCCTCTCTCAGGGGCTGTGCTGGAGGCTCCCAGGCAGTACTTGCTGACTCAAAATCAAAGTCCTCCCACTTCAGTTTTATTTCAGTCTGAAACCAGACAGCACAAAGAGCATTAAAGGACTGCCAGAGTTTCCCAAACCCTTTCTAGCTGCCCTTCTGGGAGAGTTTGCTGCTCGGGAGATGGTGTAGGTGAGGAGAGGAGAGAGGAGGAAGGAGAATAGTGGAGGATCTGTACAGACATTTATTTATTCCCCCTAAGCCACAGCGCAAATATTTAGGGGGGTTGAGGAGCAGAGAGGTGAGGGGTTCTGTGGGATTGAGGAGCCACAAGCTTCATCTCACACACACCTTACGATGTTGTGTTTTCCAGCCTGATTTGGCTTTGAGGGGAGTGGAATAAGTAAAACAAGAAGGGAATTTCAAAGATCGGACTCTTACTGGAGTCTGAGCAAAGCAGAAGGCTCCCCAGTACCCAGTACCCACCGACTGCCCCCGAGCCAGGGCACACCACCCTTCAGGGAAGGGAAACCTGGATCCTGAGCCTGTCCCTCAGTCCGACCCGCGATGCTTGACCCCCCCCAGGATCTCACCTCGGCATTTTGCCCTTCCTTGTGCCAAACCTGGACTCTTTGAGTCCTGGAGCACCACATTTAAGAGTCCATTTTAAAGCCCATCCCTAGCTCCAGAGTTTCCCCTCCTCATAACCTTTCTAGCTGTTAGTCAAAGGGACCAACTTCTCCCTTTCTGGACATCATTTTGCCTCCCCTGGGCTTGCTGAAATTGCTCAGGATGGTAACAGCCACTGGGGAACTTCTTCTGTGTATCGATATTGATGTAATGCAGTGGGGTTTTTAATCAGTCAGGCCCCTGGAAGGAGGTAGATCTTCAGAGTCACCTCAGTAGAACTGTTTAACCTTCTAGAGATACTTCTGAGCTTTTTATTGCCCCTCCCAGTTATGATGGTTCTCAGTAAATGCAAACTCCTTACCTAGCTGGGACCTGTAGCCAACAGAAGTGCTCACCAAGCTGGACCTGGGCACGTCCCAGCTCTTCCCAGCAAACAAATCCTACTGCTGAAACGTCCAATTGCACCCACGGGCTGTGCTGGATCAGGGCTCCCATCACCCTGCAGGAGCACTGGCGATAGGAGAGCTCCCCAGAAGGCTGGTACACAGCCAGTTCATGCATATTCCTCCTGCCCACCCTCTGTGCTCTACCTAAAACTAAAGAACATGTATTTCTGGAAGCCTTCTGGTCCAGCTGCTGTCTGGGCTCCATTCTTTCCTCCTTTCTGAGGAGGAAACCCCCCCCCCAGTATTACCAGCATCGCTGCTCAGGAGATGGGTGGCTTCATGGCAACAGCTCAGCGAAGCATCACAGCAGCCTGAAACACCCCACCCGAAACCAGGAGGAGGGAAGGAAGGAGGCAAGTGGTCCAGGCTGAGCCTGTCAGCCCAGAGGTACTCACCCCCCCGAGGGCTCTCCCGGCTCTCAGCTGGCCACGATGCACCACTGGCCCACTCCTCTCCATCGCCCCCTTTAAATCTGCAGCCCTTATCAGAAGCAATTATTTGGGGAAAGATATGAATATGAGTAATCGTGATGAACAGCAAATAATGCATCCAGGCTGGGATGTCCCTTTAATTACTCTCTAAACCTGATCAGGCCACTCGTGGCAGTTTGATGGACTGTATTTCTGCTGATGGGCAATAATTCCTGCTTCTGTCTATAATGTCAGTAATTTGTTGGGCAAACATCCCTCTACCAATTGATTCATCGTGATTGTCTTCATTATCTCTCCTCCTGGCTTTAATTACCTCTTGATAGGAGCTTAATCTTCTGTTCTTCTTTTTTAATCCTGGCTTGGGTTTTGTTTGCCATTGCCAGGATCTCTGTGTGTGTGTGTGTGTGTCTGTGTGTCTGTGTGTGTCTGCACCTGAGATTTGGCTAAAAACAGGTCACTTTTTTAGGGCAAACATCGTCTGATCAGTAGGACGAGGGGTGACTTTTGCAGGAGGGGACAATACCTTTCAGGCTGTGGTTTCATCTCTGGGAAAGGTCTGCAGAGAACAGACTACATGACAGCTTCAAAGGAAGAAGCCTCCTTAGACATGCATGGAAAACATCCCGAATGTATTCCCTGCCTGTGCTGGGGTTTGGAGCTGGTTGCTCTCCAACACTGATACTAAATGTGACATGGAAGTGGAGGGAGAAAACAGGATTATGTCCTTTCTCTCCTTCTTTATGTTGTACAAACTAGCTTGGAAGGATTAATCATTATAAATAAATCTTCTTATTTTCCAGCTGGAGAACTAGGAGCTATATTACACTTTTTCTTATCTGCTTATCTTTTTTTTTCTTTGGAAAAGCAGAGGGCATCCCCATGACCAGAGGGCTGGGAGTGTCCTGATTTTTCCCATCATCTTTCCCTCAGCAGAATAACAAACCCACTGCTGAGCAGGACACCCCGGCACCACTGGATATGCCGGACCCTGCAGGGACATCCCAGTTCCCATTCCAGGAGTGGGGGATCCAGAGGCACCGTGGCCGCTGCTCGCTCCTCCTTGGAGACAGTGCAGGTCAGTCCTGCACTTATCCAGGTGTTCCCAACCGTTTTCCTCTCCTTTCCCTGACGAGATGCTGGCGTTCCTCCCACCGTCGCTCTGATACAACTCTCCGTGGTGTCACGGCCACGTTCACCACGTTTCCTCTCTGCACAAGGAGATGTGGAGTCTTGTGAGTCACATCCTTCTCCCAATGGTGGCTGAAAGCTCTTCTGGGCACCCAGCCCTGCTCTGGGAGCCCCCAGGGACATCAGTGACATAGAATCATAGAATTGTCGGGGTTGGAAGGGACCTTTAAGATCATCTGGTCCAACCATCAACCTAACTCTGATTAAAAAAAAAATAAATCACTGAAGCAGGTCACTAAGCTCTATCTGCAATTCTTGTATTTTCGTTCTTTGTATTTATATTGCCCTATCTTTGATATTCATATTTTGTGTCTGCATTGGTAGTGGCTGGCTTCCTCGTGGTCTCATGGTGGTCTCATCTACAATTGAGAAAGACCCTGTAGGAACAAGGCAAGAAGGAAAAAAAAAGTTTATTTAAAGAAAAAATGGCTAAACAACATATAGGGAGCTAAAAATAACTATTGTGATTTCCTTTTCTTTGCAAATAACCTCAATGGGTCTGAAAGGCCCCCGGGGCTCTGGGGGAATCAGTTGGGTGTGAGAATCTCGGGGGGTCTAACAGCAAGAGGCACAGGGAGGAGGCTGTGGTGAGGAGGTGGCCCCACGATGGCAGCAGAGGGTGAGATAACAGGAGAGGACAAGCTTCTGGGGACTGGAAGACCATGAACTAAGCAACCTGATTTATCTACTTTACAATAAAAAAAAATTTTTAAAAAGGGTTGAAAGGGTTGGCCTTGCAGCAACAGTGTAAGAGAGTGAAAAGGTGGTGGGGTAGAAGAATGTGTGGCCGTGTCCAGCTCTGCTGCACCATACTGCAGGTGACAACCACGGGCTTGAGCTAAAACACAGCTCCTGAGGCCCCTGGCGAGGGAATTCAGGCAAGGAAACGCAAAGGCTTTTGCAAGTTGAAATTTATACCTGAATAATCTGGAGGCCGAGCCAAATCCCCAGCCCTGAAACAGCTTTAACCAGAATTCACATTAAATTCTCATCAGGAGACATTCTGGAAACAGGAGTGATAAAGGTACTGCTTAGCAATGTCAGCCGAGTGGAGCTTTCTGAATTTGCATCATGCTTTTCCCACTGCATTCCCATTCCCATTCCAGCCTCCAGCTGTGTGAGCATCCCGACTGGGAGCAGAGACTCTCCTCGCCTGCATCCAGCATCCAGGAAGCCTGATTAACCCACCCATTAATCACTGCCATCATTAATCACCCATCACATCACCACCATCACAGCTCCCTGCAGCAGCCCTGCAAAGCAAAGCTCCCTCTCCTTGACTCCAAGGATGGCAGAGGAAAAGGAAATGATTCCCCTCATCCCAGCCCTGCTCCTTGTCCCACCCGGAGCTGCAAGAGGTCAGGGCTGAGCCCACCCTCGTCACCACCCCCAGGGACTCACCTGCTTTTGGGACACAAGGACGTCCTGGTTTTAAGGATGTTTTCAAAGGATGGATAGCAAAGCTCCACAAAGGGCTGTGCAGCACCACTCCTTGAGGAGGGCAGGGAGGGAGAGACCCCCTGGGGCAGGAGGGAGAAGGGGTCCGGGAGCCTTGGGACCACCCCTGAGCTGGAGAAGAGCCACCCTGGGGACGTTGCCATGGGTAAAGCCACCAGGATCCTCGTGCAGTCACTTGGCACCGTCTGAGGCACAGCGTGGAGGGACCTGTGGTGAGAGGCATTAAGTAAATCCGGTGGCCACGGGTGCCAGGGCTACTCACAGCAGCCCCGCTGCTTGGCTGGGGACAGCCTGGGGGGTGGCACTGAGCAAAGGTTAGAGGGAGGGGACATCCCCAGTTCAACACCAAGGCTCTGCATTAAAGGGTGCCATCCCAAAGGCACCAAAGCTGCGAGAGGCAGAGGAAGGTCTTCTTCTTCCTCTCCAGGGTGGGAGGGGGGGTCACCAAACCTGCAAAATGCAGCGTCCTAGAACTACGTTAAACGTACTGGCCCCAAATCCGGCAATATTTAGTGAGAGCACTCGAGCCTGGCCTTCTTCTGCGTTGGTGGAAGAGACACGAGAAACCGCATTCCGAAAAAGAGGAGGTTTCCTAAAGCTGGGTATCCTGACCCCACACCGCAAGGGTGCGGGCAGACTCCCCAACATCAGCATGGAGAGTTCAACACACGCAAAGCTCGTGTGGAGTTCTGAAGGGGAGAAATATCCCCATTCACACGTCAACGAATCTGCTGCAGGAGACCAGAAGAGACCTTGTGGCTGGAGGAGCAGCGGGGGTGCGTTCAGACTCCATCTCCAGCCAGCTTTAGGAACTGGATAAATGCTCCTGCAGGGTCATGTGGACATGGATGTCTCTGCCTTGGGTGAGGAAAGCCCATCCAGCCTTCGGGGTTGCTGTTTACCCAGGGCAACCCTTACAAGGTGGAATCCTTTGCCAGATTGTCCATTGTCCAGATCCTAGCTGTGTTACTGCAGCAACTCAGGATCTGCTGGGACTGCTTTTCTTCATGGAGACACCTTGGTTGGCCACAACATGCCTCCCAAAATGCTCCTACAGCCTCTGGGCTGCTCTCTCTGGGGTCTTACTTAGCCGGCTAAGTGCACAGGGTCAAGACAGGCTGAGAAGGCTGGGGAAGGTCCATCTCACCCACCACACGTGTCCAGCCACGCTCTCACAGGTTCTCATGAAGCTGCTGAGGTGGAGCTGACCTTCGAGGAGCCCAGGCACAGGCTGTGACCCCATCCAACGGCAGCACCCGCCCATGGCATGGGAGTTTATTGAGGTCAGGTGGTACTAGGAACCACAGGGCTAAATCCTTCCTACGTAAAAGTAAAATACCCTTTAATCAGCTTATGGGGTGTTCAGGAACTTCTACCTCCCCCATTCTTTTTTTTTTTTTTTTTCTCTCTCTCTTTCTTAACGTGTCTGTGTGTGAGTCCATGTGTGGTGGGGATGTCCTCTCCTGTGATGGCAGGTGAACCTTCCCCACGGCAGGGAGCTGCTGTGACGCCGCTGTCGGCTGAGAGCAGATTGCAGTGATTTTCCTGCACCGCTCCCAGGTCTGCAAGAGAAAGGACCCTAATTGGAATAAGGGGATTGGAGGATTTAGCCTTCTAAATGCTCCTTTCTTGCACAGGGTGGTTTCAGAAGTGGTTTTAATCTTTACCGCCTGATTTTGTAGTTTTGCTGGCAAGAGGGAAGAGCGGGCTGGGAGGAAGGTGGGAGCTGGAGATGGGCTTGGGAGGGGAAGGGAGGAGGAAAATCCCATTCCCTTATGGCCATGGGACCTCAGAATCACAGAACGATGTGGGGTCGGAAGGGACCTCTGGAGATCATCGAGTCCAGCCCCCAAAACCACCTCCCCACCGCCCCAAGGGGGGGGCAGTTATTATTCCCAAACCCCAAACAGCACTCCTGGTCTTGGGACAAACACAGTGTCACAGGAGCGTGTCCATCCCATCCCCTCAGGGAACCTTTTGGAGGTTTGTGCTTAAAGCAATGAACAAAACAGAAAGAAAAGCCATTTTTACCCTCTCTTTTGCTGGCTTCCCAGTGCCTCTGTGTGTGCAAAGGGGCTGTATCACTCCCTGCTCACACCGTGAGTCTTACAGGGAGTGGGCACCTCCCCAGTAGGGCAAGACAACTGGGTTTCATTCAAGTCCCAGCCTTGGAATGGGAGAGCCCTCTCCTTGAAGCAACACATCCCTCAATGGCAGCACGTGCTTCGGAAGGGGCAGGTTACAGAATCATTGAATCACAGAATGATTTGGGTGGGAAGAGACCTTCAAGCCCCCCCAGTGCCACCCCCTGCCCTGGGCAGGGACACCTCCCACCACACCAGGTGGCTCCAAGCCCCCTCCAACCTGCCCACTTGCTCTGAAGCCTGAGAAGGACGATGCTGGAGGTATCTCCAGGGTTGGCAGCACTATCTGGGGTCAAGGACAGCAGACCCCTTGGGTTAGGAGCTCCGAGCTGTGCCAGGGCAGACCTCACTCATTTCGATCAAAGCTCCATCTGCTTCTGCCCAAATCTGCAGCAAAACCTAGGAGAGATTAAGGTAAATATTAGATATTTGGCTCACACTGGGAAAAAAAAACGTAACGCCTGAAATATTTTGCTAAGGATTGGGAGGAGAAAGGGGAAAAGTACTACTGTGCTGGTGTGTGAGAGGTTCCCTGGGGCTGGCAGAGTGCCTTGGCTCCCTGGGGTACGGGATACGAGGGGCAATTTGGGAGCAAGTCAGAGCATCCCATCTCCCCCTGCTCTGGAGCAGGGGTGGGTGCTAAGCCCAAGGGTCCCCTAAAGGTGCAAGTCTGCCTCCTTTCCCTTCGGATACCTTTCCTGACAGGTATCAGAAGGTATCAGGAAAGGTCTCTCCTGTCAGCAGAGACGTGTCAGGATGTCAGGAGACATCCTGCTTGGTGCAGGTGTGCCCAGGCACAGAGCAGAGCATCTCCAGGAAGACAGACTTGGATTTGGAAGGGCTGCTCTGAGGCACTTCCCTCCTGTGAGCAAACCTTCCTCCCTGCTGGGGAACGGACCCGGAGAGGGGAAACAGGCTGGGTTTGCTGGGGCTGGGAGCCAGGAAAGTCAAAGCCAGGCTTGGGGCACAGTCTGGTTTTCAGGGAAGAGGGGAACTCTTGTTTTCCTGACTGATGTGCGTATCGTGGCTGTCCCTCTCTCACCAAGAAAGCACAAAGAGCTTTTTAAGGACCTGCAAAGACAAGCTGCCACCTCCATCCATGACCTGCTGGTGTCCTCCACCCTCTGGCTCTTCACCCTCCATCTCTCCGCCTGCCTCCAGGCTGCGGGATGCAGGGATGGGACAACACATCCCGCTGCGGGGACACGGCGGGATAGGACTCGGTGGCTTCCTTCCCAGGTGGCTTCTTGCCCTGCTGACCTGGCGTTGCCCCCTGCCCAGCTGGAAGCTGCCTTGTCCCTCTCCAGGGAGGAGCTCCAAGTGCCATCCCTCCGCGGCAGAGCTAATGCTCCCCATGCCCTTATCGCAGCTCTAATTGGCATCAGCCTCCATAATCTCAGCCCCCAGCTGCTTGCTGTGTCTGGGGAAGAGGAGAAAGCACCTGAGGGAATTAATTTGAATTATAAGGATGACATGCTCTGTACCCTGACTGGCTGGAAGGCTCGGCCCAGCTGTTCCAGGTGTGCAGTGCCGGGAGGAGCACAGCAGCTCCTGGCTGCTGCCCCAGCATCGTTTCGGCTGCATCCCCCTGTGGACTTTGTCGGGGGCCTGAAAGGACATTCCCCCCCGCCCCAGGAGAACAAGAACAGGCTTTGTGAAGATGAGGGTGGAAGGAGGTGCACCTCCCTGCTCCCAGGCACACCTTCCCTTCCCCTGCCCGTGTTTTCCTGCACTTCTGCTCCTCCCCGGGAGGTTTTTCACACCAAGTGGCTCTAATAAGCTCAGTGATGTTTTAAGACCAGCAGGGGCTCCTGAAGCATATTAATTTGATCTGCCCTGTGACACAAACCCCTGTATTTCGCCAGGTTACCCCTGCGGGAGATCAATTTTGTGGCTTAGTCTGAAACCAGGCATCCCCAGAAACATCACCTTTTGACTCTAATCTAACAGAGACGGAAAATCCAGCCATTTTCTCTGAAGCATCATCCCCACAGCTAATCACCAGGAAAAATGCATGAGTTTTTACATCTCACACGGATTTATCGTAACTTGCCAGGATGTTAAACGCCAAAAGATCTATTCAGTGTGTACAGAAACCCCTGCAGCGGGTCGGAGGGGGACTCGGAGCCTCTGGGAAGGCAGGAGAGCCGTGCCATCCTCTCCCCCCTCTTCCAAAGGTTTCCCTGGAAGGCAGGATGCTGCCTCTGCCTCTTTTCTGGGAAAGGCATTACAGGCAGCTTGTCAAGCAGGACGGCTTTGCTGCGGGTGAGACTTTCACCGAGAATTACTCAGCTAAATATGTCAACTAAAAGGAACGGGATTGGCTTTAAAAGCTCTTTATTTTCCTCCTTTTTGTTCCGAACCTGAAGATAGCCCCCCCGAGATGTGCTGCCCAGCCATCAGGGCACTATTCAGCGCTGGAGTTCAGGCACATCGCTGCTGAAACTTTGGCAGGTGATTTTGTTCTCCTCTTCTACTTAAAAATTCAATGCCTCCAGCATGAAAAGCTACGCTGCTACAACTTCCAAGGCTTTTGGGGAGACTCTTGACAGATGTCTCACTTTGCAACCTTCCTGATCCTTGGCGCTGGCTCACACTCACGTCCCCCATCACTCATCCTGGGGGGGTCTCTGGGGGGCTCCTCCTGGCTCCTTGGCTGACTCTTGGGGAGCAGCTCCACCACGGGCCCTTTCAGCAGGTTGAAACTCTCATTTGCCCGAGTTTCTTTTAAAAACACCCCGAAAAAGGCAGGTCCCCCACTGTTTTGTTGCTTTGCATAAAAAATGGGGGCTTTCCAGGTGCTGCCGTGAGCTAGTCTCTGGCAGCTGGGTTTGTAGGGGACAGTGACGGGGACATCGCACTCACCAGCAAAGTCTTCACACGTGGGGGGCTGCAGGGGCAGAGGGGTGGCACAGGAGGAGAGGCAGAGGTCCCGAGAGCTCCTGGGTACCAGGGACTCCTTTCCCCCTGTGACAGGCACCGACGGGGGCTCAGATGGAGACTCCATCCCCGGGGTATGGACACACATCCCTTTGACGGAGCGGCTGCGGCACCAGCCTGCCAGTCTGGAAGGGGGAAACTGAGGCACGGTCTTTTGTGAGGCTGAGATGTCCACGCTGGGAGAAGGTGCTGCGGTTCATACATCGTGTCCCTCATAGCACCTACTTAGGACAGAATAAAACATTTTTTTCCCGACAAAAAGAGCAGCTGTGGGCAACTTTGAGAGCCTGTCCCCTGCCTGCCCTGAGCCAGCTGGCTGCCACAGCGTGACGGGGGGGCCGGGATGCTCTGCAAACTGTGCATCTGAGCAAAAAAAAGGTTGTTCAGACCCACTGACCACATCAGACACTCTCCAAAGGGGCTCCTACGCATCCACCACCCGTCCCTTTGACATAAAACCCTCCTGGCTTTCCGCAGGGGTGACAAATGACTCTGTCCTCCCTCACCTTTTCTTTCTTGCAGTGACACGAGATGACTTCTTTGGATACGCTGATGTGTGACAGACCTGCCTTCTCCTCTGGCAGGAGGACAGACAGTCCTTCTCAGCCAAGAAAGGGATTGTGTCTCATGCTTATACCTGCCAACAGAAGAAAAAAAAAAAAAAAAGAAAAAAAGAAAAAAAAGGTGCTTTTCTGCCAACCTTTGGTGTCCAGGATTCAGTGCTGCCCTGGAGACACCCTCACATGGCAAAGCCAAACCAGTTGGCCAGCGAGGAGGTGGCCCTGCCACGGGACAGCAGAGTGGCTGCAGGCACAGAGCAGCCCTGGGACTCGGGGACAGGGAGCGAGGATCACTGCAGCCCCTGAGTTTGCAATCAAAGAGCTGTCCTAATTAGGGCTCTGCACAGCTGCTCTTTTTTGGAAGTCAAAAGCCTTATTTCACGTTGGTTTAATCCACTCCAGGATTAAATTAGTTTAGGATTAAGGCGCTGTTTAGGCTGGAATAAGGGCTTCCACGCGGAGAATTAGGAGTCATTCCGCACTAACCCACAGGGAAAATGAAGATGATGAATATAAATGAACTGTTAAGTGGATTAGATAAATGGCATTAATCCCTGTGGGAAGGCAGAAGGCCTGCAGTCACAATTCCATCCTGCTCTCTTCGCTGCTCAGGTAGTTTAAACATAAAAAAATTAAGGACATTCTCTCCACACAGGGTTTCGCTGCGGTTTCATTAATGCACTTCAGGGCCTCCTTTGGCTAATTGGAGTTGATTTCTTGGAGTAAAAGGGCTGTTCCCCTCTACCAGCCCCTTGCTGAGCCCAGGCAGTGCCAGCAGTTAGATTTTAGAGACCCAAAAAAAGCTGTGACCAGGGGACAGAAACCACTGGGCAAACTCCCACTGTTGAGACGTATGGGCTTAAAACCCACTGGTGGGTAGTTTTGTCCCAGTTTGCTGCACTGGATAACAGGTTATCTGCCTTGCCTGAGCTTCCCAGCAGACGAGGGTGACACCAAACCAGCTCTCCTTAACCTGGTGGATGCAGAGCCGTGCTCCTGCCCACCCAAGTCCAACCCAATCCCTTCCCAAGGGAATGCAGCAACCCAGGTGGAGACAAAGGGATGGGAGTACCTTCTCCAGCGCTGGAGGTTGAGAAAACCAGCTCTGGAAAAAGACCTGGTCCCATTCAGAGGAGATGGAAGCACCTCTCCTGTGCTACAGTGACCCCAGTGCACGTCAAACCTGGGTCTGCTGGAAGATGGAGATGAGTGGACTCCGTTGGGATCGAGGTGAAGGTGACAAACCTGCACTGGGGGTGGGAGAGAGGGGCAATAATACAACTCAGCAGCTACTAAAGGGATAGCATTCTTGCTGGCTTTCAAAAAGACTTGGAAGCCTCATCTCTGGCAAATCAGGTTGCCAGACAAGTCCTTAAAGCAGGGTAATTTTCTCCTCCTCACGTATGAAATCGCGGAGCCCCCAGCAGACCGTGGGGATCAACCGCTGCTAATCCACTCCAGGGAAAGGATGGTACCCAGGTCTGACTAAGTCCCCACGGCTGAAAACAAGGCTCTGTGCTGCACATGCTGAGGATTAATCACATCCTTTTTTTTTTTTCAAAAAAATGAGTAAGGGAATTGGGGGAGTGGGGAAAGAAAGAGGAGAGAGGATTTTTTTTCCACCAGTCTCTTAGTAGATTAGATGAAACGCTGATAGCTGGAGCCTGTAAGCAGCTCTGAGAAGCTTCTTGTCTTATAAAAAGCTGCCAATAATGTAGCTTTCCCCCTCTGTGTGGTGTAAATGATCCTTTCCTCTTATTCCTTCTCTTCCTGCTGCCTTCCACAAGCACCAGGCTGATCCGAACTGGCCCTCAGCCTCTCATCCGAGCCTTGATGGCACAGCTGGAAAGACGCCCACTGAGCCTGGGTCAGGACCCACATCTCCCAAACCATCTGGGCTGGAAATGGGGGGGTCACAGCTCCCCAGTCCCTCCGAAGCTTCAGGCTCCATCTCTGCTGGGCTGCACCGAGCTCATTTCCATCCATGCGGGGTGGACACAGTGATGTGCCTTCCCCAGGGTGGGAGACAAGGGGGGCACATGCCCAGGGGTCGGGTAGAGGTTCCCCACACCAGCTGCCCACCCGATTGCTTCCTCAGTCCTGCATTTCTGCACTGATTACTAGGACGGATGCAAAATTCCACTTGAAATGCATCCTGCAAGAGCCAGACGGTTTCTCCAACTCACCAAGACCAGCGTGAATTCTGCCTCTTGTGCTCCGAGATGCTCACAACCTCTCCTGCCCTGGCAGGACCTTCAAATTTCATTAGTGGACTCTCTGGACCCTCAGCCAGGTCAATTATGGAAACACTAAATGCTACCAGATTCTGCAAAGATCTTGCAACACAATTTTCAAGTTACCCCCCCAGCCTGTAATAATTTCACCCAGTTTTTCCTTTTACGTTGCTTAAGAGAATGCCATGTGAGATTGCAGCTAGAGCTAAAGTGGGGATAGTGAGAGGTGACAGGACAAGAGGAAACGGCCTCAAGTTGCACCAGGGAAGGTTGAGACTGGATATTAGGGAAAAAATTTACACTGAAAAGGGTTATTAAGCCTTGGGACAGGCTGCCCAGGAAAGCGGTTGAGGCACCATCCCTGGAGGGATTTAAGAGACAGGTAAATGTAGAACTTGGAGATAAGGTTTCGTGATGTTGTGTCAGGTTGATGGTTGGACTCGATGATGTGAAAGATCCCTTCCAAGCTGGGAAATTCTATGGTTCTCTGATTTACTATTTCTCCCTAGATCTCCTATGTCTAGCCCAGACACAAGCAAGCTCTCTTACCTTCCAGGGATTACAGCAACTCAGGTTTAGTGCCCTGATTTTTTGTTTCCCTCTATTTAAAAATAGGCAGGGTTTGACATTTTTTGGACTTCTAGAGACTTCACGGTCCTTTAAATGCTCTTGGAGATCAAAGCTAACAGCACCGGTTTCTCTCATCCCTGTTCATGGTCCCCAAGCCCAGTCTCCTGGGGAAAACACCTTCAGGTCAGGCTGACTTGAAAGAACCTTCTGCTCTAAACACTCACTTAGAATCATAGAATTGTCTAGGTTGGAAGAGACCCTTGGGATCATCGAGCCCAACCATCTACCCTACTCTACAAAGT
>JAOQGL010000040.1:65802308-65814722 GCA_027564165.1 Gallinago nigripennis | reverse complement strand
ATTGCTGGCTCCTGGGCATCCTGTTGTCCACCAGGACTCCCAGGTCTTTCTCCTCAGAGCTGCTCTCCAGCAGGTCAGTTTACAATCCCACCTTTTCTTCAGGGCAAACCTGTGACTCCTGGTATCTTAAGTGCAAATGCAAAATGATACAAAACTTACACTTTTCATCGTTTAGCACGAGAAAGGCATTCCAAGTCTTTTTGTCCGGCCATAATCCCAGCTCTGTGTGTCACCACATCACCTGCTGCTTCCTCCCCAAGTCCTCTGAGCTTGCCCCATTCCCATTTGGCCCAGGCTGTGGTTCTTTTCCCATTCCCACGGCTTTCTCCCTCTCTCATGTTCTTCCACCAGGTGCTTTCCTCTTCTGCTGGACACCTTTCTTCGTGGTCCACATCACCAGGGCTCTCTGCAAGTCCTGTGCCATCCCCACGCAAGTCACCAGCACCGTCACGTGGCTGGGTTACGTCAACAGCGCTCTCAACCCCATCATTTACACCGTCTTCAACGCCGAGTTCAGGAACTTCTTCCGCAAAGTCTTGCACCTCTTCTGCTGAGCCTGCTGGAGCTGGCGGGGAGACGGAAGGAAGGAAGGACCAGGCTCTTTTTTTTTTTGGTATAGTTCATTAAAGATCTATTTCTGCCTAAATTCTGCTGTCTTTGCTGGGGAGGGGAGCCGGCGCTCAAGGATGCTGCTTCCCAGCTGTGTGTAACAAGGAGCTCCAGGTGGGTACCACTGGATCCAGCTTGGGGACTGTCCCCACTGGAAGCGGCAGGTCTGTAACACTTGGGGGTTGACCTAAGGGGGCAAGAGAGGCTGGAAGACACCAGGGGTGGTTCTCAGGACAGCTCTTGCTTTAGGTGGTTGGGCAGGTTTGGGCTTCTCTGAGCTGCCACTAAGCTGTAAGACACCCCTAATTCCACTGGGAGAGCGGTGAAGTTTGCAGCTGCCCCGGCCCCGAGAGCCCTGGGGGTGATCCTCCCAGCTCCAGACTGGAGGAGCCCCCATTCCCACAGCTCAGCTCCACCAGTTCCACGATTGAAACCACGGGGACAGATGGAGCTGGTGAGGTCCCCGTGGGAGCGCTCGCGGCTGCGGGGCAGGAATGTCACCGTTACCCACCCAAAGGCACAACGATGTCACTGCTCCTTCTCCGGAATTCCTTACCGAACCCTGCGATTCCTGCCAGGAACCCTTTCCAGCTGCAGGGAGAAAAATCCATTCTCCCTTTTGGTGGAGCCAAGCGCAGCAACAGCAGGGACAGGGAGAGGGAACGGCCAGTCCCCGGGGCTGAGGGAAGGAAGTTGTTAATTGCACAAAGCAGCAAGCTCCTCAGTAATGAGTTCTGTGCTGGGGTGTTGCTCTCCAGGGGGTAATTTGCTGAGAAACAAAAGGAAAAAAGTACCGTAGGGAGGGCCGAAGCTTTTCTTTGACTAAGAATAGCAATTGCCGGATGGATTTATCCCCAACAAATAAACACATTAAATTCCCAGTGATGCCACCGTAGGTGGCTGAGCTCTGGTTTGCCCGTGCTGGGGTGCGGATGCTGGGGATGCCAGGGCTCCGATGGGCAGCTCCCGAGAGCTCCCATTTCAGATGTCACACCCACCATTCTTCCATTTACAAGTGTTGCTCCACTCTCTGCCAGATATTTTTTTTCCCCTTTAAATGGTGCAGTAAAGCCAAAATTCAGACAGTGCCCAGGGCTCAGCCACAAGCTGGTTAATAGGGACCGTGGGGGCTTCTGTGTTTGTGTCCCCCAGGCAGGGACCCCAGCAGGACACCCGGCAGGCTCTGGTGCCCGGGATCAGAGCTCACCTCCTCCCACGGCCACACTTGTCCGTGACTCCACGCGGAACTCAGCTCCTCAGACCTGCAGCACCACGTGGGGATGGCTCTCTCTGGAGCCAAAGGAGCGAAGCGACGGAGATACCTTCTGGCTGAGAGCTGTGTTTGACACTGGAAGTGCCGCTTCAGAGCCCCAAAGGTGCCACTCCAGAGCCAACCTTCGCTGCAAGACTCGCTCTATCGCTGCCACCTCGCCCTCGGATATTTGAGGAGAGACTCATCCACAGATTCAGAACCTTAATGGGCGATGGACGGAGCAAGAAACCCTATAAATTAGCTGTATTACTGCAGGCCCAATTAAGGCTGTCTTTTCCATTAACTAATTGTTTTTAAGCTTTAGGAAAGAGGCAACCATAAAGTAACAGTGGGAGAAGAAATGATTACAAACACTGAAGAATTACTTTGGGAAGCAGGAGTGAGCGTTTTGCCATGGGAATCTAAGGAATCGCCTGTTCTTTCCTTCCTGGGAGTTTCAGACGGGTAATTTTTGTTCTCATCCTGCCCCGGTTTGTGCCTGACTCTCCCTCAGAGAGCGGGTTCCTTCAGAGGAGGCTGATCCTGCTGCTGCCATCCCCTCGCCCACCAGTGCTCAATCTGAGCCAGTAACTGGGCAGGACAGGAAACACCTCACAGTTTGTACCCGAGGCTAAAAACCCAACAAACCAGAGGCGTGTGTGTCTGCTGAGACTCCTCCAGCTCGGACCATTAATCTTCAAACATGAATGAAGGCACCGAAATTACTAAAGGACATTAATAATTAAATGCTTTCGTTGCAGCAAACAAAGCGAACACCTTCCTAGTGCTCAGAGCTTCTTTAATGAGCCGCTCCCCAAAGGCAGTGCCAGGGGAGCACCCTGTGAATGTCCTCTCACTTTGGGTGTGATCAGGGCTGATTTGGGCCAGATGTGAGACTGTGTTTCCCTGCTGGACAAAGGGAGAGTGAAGCCACGTGTGAAACCGCAGCCACGCTGGAGCCACACCAGCCCCCACAGCGACACCAGCCCCCCACAGCAGCCCCCCACAGCTGCTGGCTGCATCGATCACTAAGTCAAAGTGCTGCCATGAATCCTACAGTACCATAATGCTCATCATCTCACCCCGTTTTATTTAACAACTTGTTACTTTTGACTTGCAGAAGCTCCAACGTGTTCCAAATTTGCCCAACACAATGGGAAAAAGAAGTCCTTCTAATGGCAAACTAAGAACTTGTATTGACTCTTTCAAGGCAATTAAATAAACCAAGTGAAGGTTCGTTTCTGTTTTCAAAGGAGAGGTAGGGAGGCGGAGGGAGAGGGAAACACTGGCAAATCTGCTTGCAGCCCTGCTTTAGCTCCATCTCCAGAGAGATGAGGACATCCTGGCACAGTCACAGCTCCCCTCAGCCGAAGGTGGCTCCTGCTGCTCGGCTGCAGTTTGTGTTTTCCAGATGAGGTTTTCACAGTCTCCGTATTACTGGAAGTTGTGGAAGAAGATCAGGAGTTGGCAAACTCTGTCACAGTATCAAAAAGTCTTTCACAAAGGTGTTTGCTGGAGAGAGGAGTGTGGTTTGCAGAGGACAGAGCGTTGGCGCTGGGTGCCCGATCCGGGTGGTCGCACCACGATGCTCATGAATGGTCAGAGGTAGATGTGCTCAGACGGTCACCTTCTCCATAACGCTGTCCGTGACGTGCACCTGATTGGCCTGTACCGTCACCGTGGCTGACTGGCCACACATGTGCTGGTGGTCCTTCCAGTCCTGCCAGGGGAGAGTAGATGGAGAAGCCGTGAAGGGAAGGTGCCCTTGGAAAGCACAGAAGCACCCTGGGCCCCAAGAGAAGCCCCCTCTGAGAAGCGCTTTCTCCAGCACCAATGGGCTGAGCAGGCAGCTACTGCTCGGCCAAACCAGGCTAATGATGGACAGGAAAGGAACCACATGGTGGGGCAGGGTGAGAGGCGGATGTGAAGTAATCAGGATGCTGGCTTTTCAACCCAAAACCAAACCAGGACATCAATGTTGGTCACACTGTGGAAATGTTACTAAAACAGAGTCGGAATCTTCACTTAAACCCTCTCCCGAAGGACAGCTCCCTCTGAGCCAGCTCTCCTGATGGCCAGGAGTGGAGTAAGACCATAAAAGGGGTCTCAGTTCAGCAACGGCAAAGGAGAGGAACACAATTCCTCCAGGATTTACTGCCTTTAACTCCTCATCTGCACTAACAGAATTCTACTCTGACGTGCTCAGCCCCGGGGTCACACATCACAGCTCACAAATCCAGGGGGGATTCCTGCCAGTAGCATTTGGTCCTTTCTCTGGATTTTTACTCTTTCTGCTTTACTCTTCTTGGCCGCCAATACAGTACATTACAGGGAAAAGCAAACGGTCAGAATTCTTCCGCTGCTGTGGCATCAGCTGATTAAGTCTTCGACACGCCACGAAACTGCAGCCCTGGCCAAACTGCATCACCATTTTCTCATCACCATTTTACATCACCTTAAATTTTCAGGGCCAGGGGTCTCTGTAAGGAGCCAGTGCCGAACACAAAGCAGAGCAGCTCCCTCCACCACACCTCCTCATACCTGTTTCCACCTCCCCTGTTCAAAATTTTACCGTTTGCCTCACTGTATCATCACAAATAATGTAAAGAACAACAGATCTGTGTCCTCAGCGGCACAGCAAGGTCACACAGCCCTCTCCAGACAACTGAACTACCAGCTCCCCAACAAGCTCGTACCTTCCGTTGGCAGAAAGTGGAGCAGTAGTTGACTTTGTGGCACCCTGTGCACTCGTTCATCGCCTCCCGACCACAGTTGACACAGGACTGCTGTGAAAATGGACAGGAAAGAGACCCCATCAGAGATAACAACAAGGGAGATCAAAGTGTAATATGACTGCTGCAACATGATGTGGTAAAGCCCCAGTTTCCCGATATATCCTCAATACACAAACACAAACCAAATAGGCCTTCAGAGACCCACTCTCCTCGTCATATTTGCAGGGATCGCTGTTTTCCCTTCTGGAGGGCAGGAAGCCCTTCAAAACCACAGATGAGATACTGAGTGCTCATGGAAATCCGTCCCCAGTAACTTAACATGCATCTTATCAAGCCCAGCCGGGTTCCTGGGGGCTTCTGCAGAAGTCAGTCTTGCCCAGGGCAGGCGTGTGTCCCACAGCAGCACAGAGCCCACGCATGGGCCATCCATACAGTTCTGAGTTCATCTCAAATCTAAAGTTTTAAAGGCAGATTTGGTCAGTGGTTTTGTTTAGTTTATAATCTTGTGTATCTCTGAGAGAGGGTCTGAGGAAGGACAAGAGTGGGCATAAGGACGGGATCCTGCAGTTTAGTTTTTCCCTGTTTTTTGTGAGGAAAAAGGGATCTGCTGCTACAGACTGCCAGTCAGCACCACAACTATATAACCAGTGTCCCAAGAGGGAAACAGAAGACAGGAGTAAAATTAAGGCGATAACAGGAGCAAGGACTTAAACCTGGAAATAAGGTGAGATACGATACATGGATGAGAAATCACACCTGCTTTTTAAAGGCTGTTTTTGTGTCTCTCGCTTTAATCTTGTACCAGTGACATCAATTAACATAACCTGTATGTTTAGGTGGGAATATCATTGAACTGCCACAAAAATCAGTACTTCACAGAGCATTCCGCTTCCAACTCATTAAATTACTGACAAATCATTAGCACGTCAGAGCAGCAGTGTGAGGCTGTGACAGGGAGCGTTTCTCGGCTCTGAAAGTGTCGTGTCTTTCGTTCCACCAGCTCCTTCCCGCTTTGAGCACAACCACCCTAACAGCCAGCACCCTGATTAACACCGAGCTCAGCACACCGTCTGCTCACACCTTTCCCACGTACCTACAATTAACAGTTGGGTGACTGAAGTATATTTGTGTCCCTGATGTGCAGCTGGGAAATCGGGCCACCGAAAAGGGGCTGGAAGCTGCAATTTGGGACTTGCAAAGCCCGACCCAAAGGGACACTCGATTGAGGCTGTTCACACCCCCTGCAGTGTTGGAAAACACACACAGAGCAGGCAGCTGTACCCCGAGATCTCAGAAAGAACGGGTAACACACACAGCTCTAAGGGCTTAAATCATGGGGCCTGAACTATCTCGGCTCACACCAGGGGGAATCACACAGCTTTGAGGACAAAAAGGAAGAGTTTCCTTCCCATCAGACGCACCCGATGGAGCTGCAGTGCCTCTGCTCAGAGGTGGGTGAGACTCATTAACCCGGCCAGATAATGATAATGGCTTGGGAAAACCTGGAAGGCTTGGGAAAGGGGACACGCTTTGCTCAAACCTTAGTCCCACTAAGGAAAGATACAGAATATGTAACTTCTGTAGCAATGATCAAAAACTCTGCATCTTTAAATGGAACGAGACAAAGAACAATAAAATACAAGCCATCCCCCGCTTACCTTGATGATGATTTCTGTCTTTCCATCCACATCTTCTGTTTGTTGAAATAACTGGCTCTGATATTGCTGCAAGGAAGAACACAGCAGAGTTGTCATTTCACAGCGGAGCACGATGTGAGGGGCTGAACAGGGTGCTCTCTATGGAGGGTCCCGACGCTGAGCTTGCTCCTGGCAAGGCCAAGGCTGCAGTGGCAGGAGGACAGCCTCTCATTCCTCCCTTCTAAGAGAGGGACACTGTGCCCTTGTGTGGAGACAGAAGCCTGGGAGAAAACAGCCCAAGGTGACAAACTTCCAGTGAAGCCCAGCATTTACTCAAGCCCCACTTTCCCCACCCCATAACTGCCACAAGGGAACTGCACCCCACTCTCAGGAGAACCTATGGAGTCAGCAAAGGAAACACAAGGAAAATGCCAAGGCAATAGGACCAAGTGCCACCATCTCGGGCCAAATTTGGGGTCAAGTGGAGTGATCCTAATCCACCAACAGGCAAAAGTGTCGGAAGGGACAGCACGGCCCACGACAATGGATCAGGGGAAAGGAACAGACAAAACTAAGACTTTAGGAACAGCATCAACCTTCACCATTATTATTCCTCCCTTTAATAAAAGCACGAAAGGGCTTCCAAATGAAGTGCTCCTCTGGGGGTGACTTTTAAATCATGCTTCAGGTGCATTGCAGACTTACTCCAAAGCAATTCAAGTCCAGCCAGGCACTGCTCCCCCCGACGCCTGGTCACGCTCAGAGACAGGAGTCCTAAACCAAAAGAATTCAAACCCCATCCCCATTTGATCATGTGTTAACCCCAATTTAAATTTATCGGGAACAGTTCAGAAGTAAGCAAAAACCTGAGCCCTCACCTTCAGCCAGAGCAGGTTTATCCAGGAGTGACTGTGACCCCACGTATAAGGAGATTAAAGGCTTAATTTACAAGTGTCTCTATGGCCTGACATCCCAGTATTTATTCTCCTGTCAAATCACAACCTTGGAAACCTTTATATTGCCATGACAGAAATTCATTTTAAAAAACTCCAGGAAGATGGAGGCGGTGGTAAGGAAACCTCTTGCTGGTCAGTGCAAGGGGTGTGACTGGGCTCTGCCGTTATTTGACAAATAAGCAAGACCAGGCTAATTAGCAAGATGGGACACAGCATCCCCAACGCTTCCGGTACCGCACAGGTGGAATGTTCATCACATCTATGGAAATTCCAAAATGACTATTTTGAAAACCAAAATCGTGTCCGAATCCAAAGCGTTCTTGTGAAGACAGGGAACAGAGCGACAAGTTTGAGATGCGGCCTCTGGGTTGAGAGGTTCTGCCAGGGCTCAGGGAGAAAATGACCGTCATTCTTCAGAGAATCATTAAGGTTGGTGAGCACCAGCCGTGGAGAAGCGGGGACTCAACGCTTCGTGTCCCAGCCTCTGCCACGGGCATTCAGGCAGAGAACCTGGGTTCTTCAGGAAAGGGTAAAACAGGTTTTCCACTGGTAAGTGAAAGACAAATGACCCCTGTTAAGAGTACGGCCCTGGGAAACTAAGAAATGTTTCTAAACTTCTTTTTAGTGGAGAAAGTGAAAATACAGACACCAAAGCATGTGGAGAGCTGGCATTTCAACCCAGCTCAGAAACCTCTGCACACACAATCCCAGCCACTGGGATATCTCCCTCCCCACGGGGAGTCCTCTGGTTCTGCTCAGCCTCTGGCATGAAGAGTTCAGAAACTACAGAGAAGGGAAAGGTGTGATATGAGAAAGGATCGAGCCAGACACATCGAGATCTCACAAAGCCAGCTCCAAAAAACCAACAACCTCCCATTCTCAGCTTTTTTCACTGCTGCTTTGGGGTACATAAACCATTACTTGCTTACTGGAGCTACATTTCCAAAATGCCCAACTCTTTTTTGGGTTAATTTGATACACTCTAGCCCTGAATTGTTTTGATCTTTCTAAAAAAGAACTCAGCTGCTCCAGCTGTTGGCTGATTTAATCTTTGTTTTCAAATGGGCTGGGCTCTGAAGGCACCACTGTGTTACACGAAGAAAGGTTATTCCAATTAAAACACTTCTCAGATTTTGACACGGATTCTTCTACATTTATACAGAAAAACTGTTTGACACATTTCCTGAATATCTTCATTATCTTCCCGCAATGCCTTCTGGCAGGGAATTTGGTGAGTTCAGGTACTCTCCCCCTCCTAAAGTTTATCTGACAGAAAAAATGGCTTAATGCACACTCAGAAAAATTACCCTGCCAAAGCGCCCGGCCCTTCGTGTAAATCATCGGCTTTAACGCGCTGCTTCGGGCCAGCCCTGCAAGGTGTCAAACAGCTCTGGTAAGAGACTCTGAGCTTTTATTGCCCCCCTCACTCTCTTTCTAAATGCTTTTCCCTAAACCAAAAATGCGGTGATCCCCACGTTCAGACAGAAAGCAAAGGATCAGATCGCTCACCAGCTAACTACTAATGATGGGGGGGGGAGAACTTTCTCTTACCATCTGCGTGAAGTTCTGGCAGAGCAGCTCTGTTTAAGGAATGCCATGCAAAATGCTGCAATTCAGAAAAAAAAAAGCTTACAAATATTTTGGTATTTTCATCTTCTGCAATAAGCACGAGGCGTTTTTTTTCAGAAGTTAATATAAACCCTGAGCTGGGCAGCTGATGGTTTTTCTTTCAGAATGTGGCTCCCCAAGACTTCTCAATAACAGAAATGTAACTTGGATTTGGTGTCTAAACTCTAGAACTTCCAAAAGAAATTACTGCAAAAGAGGTATTTTCCTATATGTGGGAATTGTAGATGATGGGTTTACAAATTGCTCTTATTTCTAGGCCTTATAAGGTTAACACTTTTTTACACAGCCTTTTACCCCAAGATCCCACTTTTGGGATCAGCAGAGCAGCTTTGCAAGATCCCTGTGAAGGGAGCCTTATCCTATGTTAAAGAACAGGCTCTGAGACCCAGAGATGCTATGGAGTATTTAGTTACCTTGGGGTATCTAAATAACTTGTGGCAAAGATGGAAACAAAATTTGGAAGAGATCCCCTCAGTTCTGAGATTTGCCCAGCAAAGCACGATCCTTCAACAAACGCCCAGAAATTAGAAAGGCCCAAGTGACAGAGAGCACGGAAGGGCTTCCAAATGACAAAATGATGGGCAAGAAAGACCCTGTGGCTGAAACCTTTGGCTCCAGTGTTTGGAATCTGACCCAGAATTTCTCCAGAACAGCCCAGGACACCCCCAGCCCCTGACACGGGCATTATATGCCTATAATCATATAGTGAGGAGGCAGAGGGGAAAAACCTTGTGTCATACATGAGAGAGGAGTGGAAGGTAAGTAGATTTTTCCATATTTTCAATAATTGCCCACGACAACAGACATTTATATGACACAGCCTGACACCAAAATGCTCAGCACTTCCCTCTTCAGCCCCCACTGCTTTTGGGGACTCTCTATCAAGGTATTGCCATGTGTTTGGATCCACAATTAGGGATCCAATCCCCTGCAAAATTTGGATTAGGCATGCCATCTTAAGGAAGAAACCTGACTGTAGATGCTTCTAATTTATGCTTATAATTTTTCAAGGTTTTCCCTTGTTACATTTAGCAGATCCCCTTCCTGCCACAGCTCCTCTCTGATGGTGACATTTCCACCTTCAAAATGATATAAATGAAGGGAATAATATATTCCTAAGGCTCCTTTGAACAGTCCCGGATAATATCATAAGCAAGCGTGACCAGAATGAAACAATGATGATAGCTCTTTTGACTTCCCAGAGAGAACATAAGTGGAGAGGCAGCACAAATGACATAGAAAAATGGGAGCAAAAGCCTGACTTTTGGAGTTCAGAGCTCTGCGAGTCCCACCAGCACTTCCCAGAACACAGCTTCTGGCATTTAAAGCCAAGGGACCTAAACTGCTGCTCTGTGGGAGCAGACTGGCTCATTCCTCATCTTTAATGAACTCCACAGCTCATTAAATAATAAGTGAAATACAATATAGTAAATGATTTGCAATATACAACATAGCATATAAACTGTGATTAAAAATCCTTACTGCTTAATTCATTGCTCTCTAGGAAGACCGGAACAAAACCAGCACACGAGTAAGTTTTCCTGTGTGTTCGCTCTTCGTGCCACTTCTTCTCTACTCTCCTTAAATCTGGGGGGGCTTCAGACCTCCCCAAAACTGTCCCAACCACTCCGTCCTGCTCCTCTGGGGGAGGGCAGAGGCCAGCCCCTGTTCAGCACGAGTGACAGAGGGACAGAGACAGTTACCAGGTCAGAAGTGCTTGAACCCAGCATCGTCAAGAGCTGGGACACTGACCTGGGGGATCAGCTCTGTGCTGCTCTGAAAACTAAAGACACAAATTGTTTACAGTCACAGCCATGAAGTTTGTGTGTCCAGTTGGGAGCCAGCCTGCTCCCAAGGGATTGCTTTAATCCCACTGTGTATTGAGTCCCTCTTCCAGGAAGAGCTGAGTCTACAGCAATATTATAAATTAATCTGGCCTTTGTATTAAATTGGTTCAGCAAAAATCAACAACCACCAAGGCAGGACGACACCTCTCTCTCCCTCTCATACACCTTAACTGTCCAAATAAGCAGTTTGACCGCACACCAACTCAGGGTGGGAAAGGACTTGTGTTACAAACCAGGGAAACACTCACAGAATCAGAAAAGCACCTCTGATCGACACAAAGGCAGACAGCAATTACTTGACATTTACTGGAATTACTTCCAGTGCCAGCCTGGTACCCTGAAACCCTGAGGTTTTTTCCCCAAAGTGGATTTCACCAGAAGGAGTTCAGGAAGAGCCATCTGCAGTAGCAGCCAGATGGCTCCAGATGCCAGCATGCAGCAGCACGCTTGAGAATTGTTACTGGGATATTAAAATAATGGCACCATGAGCAAGTGTTTTTATCAAAATACAAAATTGAGAGACCCACTACACAAGAACATACGATACACAAGTTGTGTAACTGGGGATTCAATAGTTACTGGGAAAGGGACTTTCCCTGGGAACAAACACATGCTTGTCCCTGCTTTGTAAAATCAGCGCTTTGATCAATAGACAGGAGTGATTTTAACTCCCATTTCTGGGGCAAGAAGAATCTAGAATTCCACGGAAGTGAGCTGGGTTGGGATCAAAGGGTCAGGGGAAAGGACTCTGAACAACCATTCCAGAGACTACTGCAAGAATAAACAGAAGGGAAGATGGCACAGAAACTGGGAAAAGAGCAGAGAACAAAGTAAAATGAAGTCAGAAGCTCATCTCTAAGCTGGGTCAGACCTGCCAGGTTTTGGATTTTTAGCAGTGGACAGCCCAGACCTGCACAGCAGCACCAATACCTGCTCTGCCCAGGCAGCAGAATTAGACTCTCCACACATCACACACCTGCACATCAAGGATGCAGCGTACGGAAGAGTTTAGCAGAGACAACGCGGCAAAGAACAGCGAAGACTCTGCAAGGCCTGTCCTAAGGGTGCTCAGCTCTCAGCAAACTCTTCCCCCACACGTTTCTTCAAGGCCTCCTGCTGTGCTCTCGTGCCTATGAATTCAGCAGAAAGCTGACGTTAGCAATAACCCCGATGGCAACAGCAGGCAGTGGGGTGTTCAGGGCGGGAGTTCAGCGAGTGGCAGTGACCAATGTCACGGTGTGTTGCCTCCCATCTCTCTCCCTCGAGTCCACACCGGCAGCTGTGGGTCTGGGGGAGAAGGGGAAGGCATTCAGCCACGCATGGAGCTGGATTCAGGGAGAGCATGAGCTGGTGTTAAAAAGAATCCAGGGTCCCTACCATGCAATTACAGAAAAGCGGGGAGAACAGGACAGTTCATAGAATCATAGAATCATTTGGGTTGGAAGGGACCTTAAAGATCATCGAGCTCCAACCCCCCTGCCATGAGCAGGGACACCTCCCACTAGAGCAGGTTGCTCAAAGTCCCATCCAGCCTGGCCTTGAACCCCTCCAGGGATAGGGCATCCACGACTTCCCTGGGCAACCTGTTCTTGGAGATAACCCCTCACAGAGGAGAGAAGGGCCACTATGTACAAGGCAATGCCCTCCAGCCCTCCCGTCTTACCACAAGACTCACCGAGATCAGCTTTGCTTGCACAACACTCAGTAGGACACCTCTCAGTTGTACTGCTTATCTCCCCCGTAAACTCT
>JAOQGL010000040.1:65776128-65786771 GCA_027564165.1 Gallinago nigripennis | reverse complement strand
TGGCAGGGGAGTTGGACTAGATGATCTCTATGGTCCCTTCCAACTCCAAAAAAAAAATTCAGTGAAATTCAGTGAAAGCTGGGGAAGCGTCCTTAGGGAATTCCCCAGAGGTTGCCTGTCGGGTAAAATTGTGCTACACTAATTATACCACTGACATCCCATAGCTGCCCAGCAGGGATGAGGCTGCACTGGTGTAGCTTAGTGTTTGGTTACACAGAAAAAGTTCATATCCAGACGCTTCTTGCGGAGTAATAACACGTCTGCACATGCAGTTGGGGTATTTCAAATTAACACCCTACTTCACCGCCTAAAATCACTTTAAAATGGAGACAATCTCCTTAAGGCTGTGGGAAGAAGGAAGCATATCATCTTAACACAGGGCTTTACTTTCGTGTGAGGGTTTATACCGGGGTATAAATACACATCTTTAACCATTAGTCACTGCAGAACAAGATGTGTAATGAAGCCTTTAACTCCCATTCTGCAGAAAGAAATAAAGAAAGCATTTGTCAAAAGGCATTTTGGCTCCATGAAGGGACGAGTCTGTCAGGAGCCCTTACAGAAAGTGGAGAGGAGAAGCAGCAGGGCCAGGAGGTGTTTCACATCACGGCCAGGATGAATCACCACCTCAAATTGCTTGCCTATTTCCACTGCGTTCCCAAATTGGATACTTTAATTAGGTGCCTAAAGTTAGTGGGGATTAATTTGGGCCCAACTGCATAAAACTATTAGGTGATGAGGACATTAACCTGGAGAAGCCCAGGGATGGCAATGGTGAGGTGAGTACGTCCTGCTGAATTGATGATAATGAGGTGTCTCCGAGAAGATGGATGAAACAGCCTTTTACAGGCAGTTTTGCTCTCCCTGAAACACAGATCGAAATTTTTCAATTCCTCATGTGTCTGAAAGAGGCTAAGAATATTAATGAGTTACTTAAGAGGGACTCTATTTGGTCAGTGCCATCATGTTCCATGGGGATTTCATCTGGTTTTGCAGAAAAAAAGAAGGAAAAAGTAAAATATATTGGTTAGCTCATAGAAAACATTCTGTGTGATTTCTGTGGGTGATCAGAACAAATTAAGGTTTTACATAGAATGAGTTTGCTTTTGAAGGGAACCGGTTTGGAAGGATGTTATTTAGAGGAGCTGGGGAGCCCTGTGTTTCTCACAATTTAAAACCAAATGGTCCCCTCTGGTTCCCTTCTTCCTGCATAGTTAGAGGGATGAATGTCATCTGCTGTGAAAGGACAGGATAATCAAGTTCTAGGTAATGCCTCTGTACTTTTAAGTTTTGAAAGAGAAGGGTTGCTCAGCGAAAGTGACTTTTCACATCAGGGATTTCCCCCAATTTACTTTAGACTTCATATATTTGAAAAAGTTATTTTTGGAACCTAAACCGCCTGCTCTGAGAAAATAGTAAGTCTTCCAGTGACTGAGAAAAAAAATTCTGTAAGTGTGCTTTACTTCTGTAGTAATAAAAGTTGGTTGAATCTTTCTGCAGCATTTTTGGTAAATATTTAGACTGATTTTCTTCTCTTTATCTTTTGCTTCTCGACGGAAAGGAAGAACTTCATCAGTTGTATCCTTTTTGTACCTTTTATTTCTGACGTGCGGGAATCTTCCGGAAGACTGGCTGAGACACATTCACATCTTCCCGCCTAATAAATCTGCCCAGTGCTATTTTTGTGTTATTCTTGGAGTTTTCCATTATCAGCACCACCCACAGGAAGCAAAACCGGTAAAACGTAGGGTTTTTTTGCAGCATTTTTTTGCAACATTAGTCGGGGTTTTGCTGAGATTGTGGCCTGATCCTCTCCCACTCACGTACAAACGCCTTGAACCCTCCCTGCAGTCTTGACCAAGGGCCGGCAGCTGCATTTTATGGTCAAATAACTCTCATTTCCTTAGGAAACGAGGCTAAACATTGGGTTTGTGGCCCGATGGGCAGAGGCCCCACGCAGCAGAGCTCACAGACAGCTGACACAGCGACAAGAGGTAGTAAAAGCAGCTTTCAGTAGTATTTCCTCTTCTCTCATGTTAATTCACGCTGCCTTTACTCCTGCCAAGATCTAAGTAACCTCCTAAGAGGAGACACCCTGGGCTTCAGAGATTTCCATGCTTAGAACCTATCTAGTAATTTTTTTGCTCCACCTTCCTTCAACTGGAAAAACACAAAAACCTGGTTCTGTTTGAATAAGCTGAGCCGCTCTGGGAACTGGAATGTGTCCCACGTGGGGGTGGGTGCTCCCTTCAGAAACTGCATGGGCAGTTCCTGGAAAAGACACCTGCTTGGAGATGAAATCCCTGCCTGGAGATAATCAGGATTTGAGAAGGGCTGAGGGAGAGAAGGGAGGGTAAACATTTTGAGTATAGAAAGATGTGGAAATAATGAAATCTGCACTGGTAACTTCCTTATATAAATTATATTGCATTATTTAAGGCTGAGAAAGGCATTTGGTATCATCTGGTTATCAAAAATACCTAAGAATGGCCAAACTTTCTGGATTCTTGGTGCCACATTCCAGCTTCCCCATGCGGAGAAGCCCTGGGATGTCCTACACCTGTCTCCTATATTGCATTAATAACGTGCCGCTGTGCCTCAAGAACATGGTTCCTTCCATCTGTGGGTTCCTGCTCTTGACAACCAGCTGTGAGGTACCTCCTCTAAATCTGGCATTTCAGCTCTGGTTGCAGTCGGAGTGGGAGCTGGCCCAGTTTAACACCCCCAGTTCACATACCCCTCTGCTTAGGAGTTGCTTGGCTGGAAGGTTCCCGTCTCTGCTGACTCCTGGGGGAGCACAAGCGGGGAATTCCAAGTGGATGTGCGATACTGGGATGGTTCCAGCTGAGTCTGTCCTCAGCCTGCAAGTAATCTCTCCCTGTTTCCACAACTGTGCCCCATTCCCTGTCCTCGGGGGGCATTTTGAGGATGTACTGAGGATTGGGGAGCTCTCGGATACCTTGGCAGGGGATCCACATTGGCAGATGCAGAACTAGAGCTAAATGTTACCGAGTGCACGAGGCAGTTTTGTGAGCAGTGACTTAAGGAAGTCTGTTTGTTAGGGATCTACATCTCAAAGCTGAGCTGGTGGCCTGTCTCAGGCACGTCGCAGGGCACAGCTTGCAGAGTTTCCATCGTGTGGGCAGTGACAGGGCCCGTCTGCTTCACAGAGCCTCCCCTTTTCCCAAACTCGCAGGAATTTGGTGTATTAGAGTCTGCCCACCCTCTGTCAGCTTGCTCCAGGCTGACTAACAGGTATAGAAGTCATTAGGGGAAATGTGTACACACGTACCTCCCTCATTTCCTCAGCCTAACGAATGCCCCACTACAGCCCAAAGAAGTGGTTGTTTCTTTAAAAAATAAACTAAAGCCAACCCTGAAACAGGAAGCTTTTATCCCAGCTCTGGTATTAGCAATCTGGAGTTACTTTCTGAACCCTTCCCAGTTTGGAGGAGGCAGAGTCTAGCCATTTAGTATAAAAAGGCAGAGCCGTATGTTTTGAGGTTCCTGGGAAATGATGATTTTCTGAAATGGATCCCACCTCACCACTATGAGAAATCCTTAACGCCAGCCACCAGCTGTCCTCTCTTCCCTTACAGATCCTGTTATATCTAAATGGCATTTATTACATCTTTTACTTCTTGGCAACTCTTGCCATGATTGTTTATAAAAGTAAGTTGTGCGTTTTCTAACAGAGGACAGAGTGTGTGCTTACCACACGGCTGTGGTTTGGGCTGTGTTTTCCTGGCTTGTTTACACTGTGTTATTCCACAGGTGAAGTTTTCAGTTACCCAGACGATTTTCTGGCTCCTGATCTTGTGCTGCTCTTCATTATGGCCATTCTGGAAGTGCTCCGATTATACTTGGGTATGTCATCTCACCACCCCGGGTGTAATTCCATTGCAGTAGAATATAATCTTTAAACATAAAAGGTGCCAGTTTAATGAACCAGCAGATATTTGGAGGCTGCTGTTCATTTGTGTCACTACACTGTATGTAACTGATCAAGAGATTTGGCCAGAGGGTCAAATAGAATTTGCTGTCATATGAAATAGAATTTCTAATACCATCAAAAACCAATAGCTGGGTTTTCAGAAAGCAATATAACTGGGAGAACTGGGATGCTGGTTGCAGGGGAGCAGGACTCGGGAGAATAAACGTGCTGAAACCCTGGCATTTCCCTTCTCCTGGGCTCCTTCCAACCGCTGCGGCAACGAGCACGAGGAACCAAACCTGCCACCTCGCCACCACCTTTCCTTGTCCCCCTTCTGCCAGTTCCAACCCCTTCCTTTCCTAGAGACACCACAGCATCAAGGGCTTCCTCCCTGCTGTCCAGAGCTTGCTAAAACTTCATAAAGCCCTTTTTTTTTCCAGAAAAACAAGTTAGTATTAAAAGGTGTGCTCGATATTCCCAAGACATTTACGGAAGGTGGGTCTCTGCTGGCTTCAGCTGACTTGCTGGAGGGAGGAATTTAACCCGCTGCCTTAAAGCTCTGCCTGTGTTTGCTTGGAGCCTGGCAGGTGAATAAAGAAGTGAGTTTCAGGTCTAAGGTGGTTAAACAGCAAAATCTACCAAGACCAGCTTGGAAATAAGATGCAGGGAAGGGAGAGGTGGAGCTTCTCCACCATGATAGTAATTTGGAATAGGAATAGATTAGCAGGAGGAGATTTTGAGATGAGGATGGGATGCTCCGAGGCATGCACCGCAGGCACTGAGCTGTCACGCCAAGGGCTGGGGAGACCAGGGGAAAATCTGATGGTTGACTAAGCAGCTGAGCGATCAGAAGGATTGCAGTTTCTGAACCCCTTATCTGTGGTAAGAAAAGGCCTCCTGAATCCCAGTGTCAATGGATTGCTCTTTACATTAACTCCAATCAGCAAGAAACCCATTCTCTGTTGGCGTTGGGGTTTGTTCCTACATTTCCTGGCAGAGCCTTGGGTCAGGATTCGGTGTACTCCGAGAACTAGAGCCTTTTTTTAAGCAGCAACATGTGATATTGTCAGGTGAAATCCCAGACTCGCATCAGGTTTTTTTCTTTCCTTGGAGGTTCGAAGGGGAACCTGACAGAAGAGGAGGCTCCGCTGGGACTCAGCCTGGCCCTGACGGTGGGGAGTGTGATTCTGTCGGTGTATTTCCTGGTGTGGCAAACTTACGTGCTGCGGGCGGACGTGCTCCTAAACGCTGTGCTCCTCTTCACCTACGGGCTGGAGTCGGTGCTGACGGTCATTGCCATCGCTGCTTTTGTCAGCTGAACCCTAGCACTCCTCAGCACGTTTTCAACGCGTTTCTTCTATCAAGACTGGGCTTACACTCCAAATATTTAATTATTTTGCTTACAAAAATCCTGTAAAACTTTCCTCTGTTGAAAGTACAAATGTTTGAGGGGCAGAGATGTCCTGCAATGGTGGGTACAACCCCCTGCCTCACAGCCTGGTTTCTCTGTCTCATCAGCTGGCTTATTTATGGGCGAGAGATGATTCAGCTAAAGCACTTAATGCCCTGGTTTTCATCCAGGACCGATGCTAACGACTCATTCCCAACACAGAACGGGAGCCAGCGCGTTGTCGGGCTGGGTGGCACCGAGACGGCATCGCGGCACCGTCCAACCCAAGTGACACAGAAAGGAATGAGGCCGATGCCTGCCTGGCCACAGCCCCGTTCCCGGTGGAGGGCACCGCTTCTCTCCTGCTCTCATTTGTGTTCTCGGGCCCCCCCCGTGGTAATTTCCCTGCTGTTAGTAGGGCAGTGCCTGATTGCTCCCGGCGGGACAGAGTGGAATTGAGTTTTGCACGTACCCGCAGAGCCCAGCGACAGGCTTTGGGCAGCTGGGTCTCGCTGAGCAGCGTGGGAGTGTGTCTGTTGCAACAGGGCGGCCTTAAAATGAGCAGAAACATTCACCCTTCCCTCACCCTTCCGTCCTGGTTAGGAGTCCAACAGAACGTTGTCGGGTGTATTTCTATTTGGCGTTAAATGCGTTCATGATTCTGCAAAAAATGACTACATTCAAGCCTTCTCTTTTAAATGGAGAACTGCGCAATTTCGGGTTTTTTTTACTCTATCTAAAACACGTTTACATTAATGTAAAGCTTGGAGGTTTTGTGCAAGCGGGTTTTATATGCGGAATTTCCTATTTTTGTACCTATTTATTCAAATAAATAAGATTTTTAGATCTAAGCAGCATTTAAAGTGCAGAGCTGCAGCCCAGGGAGCCTGGGGCGACGCTGGGTGTGTGGAAAAGCCTCCCCTTGCCCTGCTGCTGCCGCGCTACGTGGGTCCTGCTCCTGCCTGGGGAAGGAGCCCCAAACTCCACACTCAGGAGCTGAAAATACAGCGGTACGGTCCCTGTACAACTGCACCCTCGCTCTAGTTTCTTTCCGGAGCCACAAAGACGGCGGCAGGAATCCCCTGGGGCCAGATCCCGGGAAATCCACGGCACAACCGGCCCTTTGGGGTTGGGAGGCGAAAGCAGCACGGCTGGGCCCTACGGAGCAGCCAGGAAATCCAGTGCCCAAACGTTTCCGTGCTTAATCTGTGTGAATCCACCACCCGCCCGGGCTGGGGTGGCGTAATGGAATGCACTGATGGCATGTGACACGGAGTGACAAACACCCCGAGCTGTACCTTCCCCATCGATGACGAACGCATACCGTTCCGAGCGAAACCCCTTTCCATACGCCGACCAAATAAAAGCCCCAACGTTTCCTGGTATTTTCCTTACACAAAGCTCTGCAGCAGAACATCTGACAGGTTTTAAAGGAAATGCTGCGAAATGGAATGTGCTTTACCTGAACGCAGGCGCCGGGGTCACGCACCTCAGCCTCAGGTTGTTGTTCTTCACCTTCCTTCCTTCTCCTGCTGCTCGCTACAAACAGAATAAACACAAAATATTAGCACAGCCGGAGGCAGCAGAGACCCAGGGTGTCGATTTGGGGGACACCAGTGAAGGTGTTCCTACCCCAGGGGCGGTCTGACCCCACCGCACGTGACATTGTGCCGTCAAACTGCATCCCTGGCCCAATCCATGCGGAAAACAGCCCTCAAAAGGGGTTGTAATGAAGGTGTTAATTAGGTGGCAGGTGCCTGTTTCTGCCTGTCCCCACAGCACGGTACGAGTCTGAGCCAGGCAGGGTAAAGCAGCCCCCTCCTCAAGCTCTATAAAACAGTGGAGTTTATATGTCATAAAACATGGTAAATCCTTTGCTCCCAACCCTCACCTAGATGAAAACCAAGAACGAGCTGAGAGGGACAACGCTTGCTGATCCTCAGCGATGGGGTAAATATACACCTAAGATGATAAATATGAATTTTGGAGCTCATTTCAGAGCACTGGCTGATGGCCATCAGTCCCTGCTGGCTTTTCCAGTTTAAGGTATAACTGCCCATGATGTTTTTGCCATTAGATGGTCAGACTCCAGGGTGCTGCTGACACCCCCCCACTCTGAGATGGGTGCGGGAGGAGGAAGAATTCTGTGAGCTTCACCCAACTCCTTCATCTCGGGTATTTCCAGGCTTTGAAATGTCATTTATGCCGGTGACCCCGATTTCTGGAGAGCGTCTCTCCACGCTGAGCTGGTACAAGGACCCGCAGGGAATCGGCCCCCGACCCGGGGGACTTTCCCTGGTCAGAAGCTCCTTTCCAAACCCTTCCCAGCGTTTGGAGAAGCCGGGGCACGGCAGAGCGAAGCCATTGATGACATCCGCCAGACACAAGACTGCTGGAGCTTCTAATTAAGCCCAGCCCTTCTGAAACAGGACGAGCGAGTTGGATGAAAACGGCATTAAAAATTGAGAGGAAGACATATTTTGGGGAGCTCGGTTTGGGTGTTGTTTACTCCACGAGGGAGAAGCCTTTGTTCTCCAGCCATCACAGGGGTGTCTGCCGCCAGCCTGATTTAACAGGCTGATCCCGAGAGGCAAGTTGGGCTCCTGGGATTCCAAACTTGGGAGATAACCCTGAGAGATAGGGCCTAGAGACCGAAACCCAGCTGAAATCCTGCCGTCCCCCTGCCACCCCTGTCTTCCTCCTGGTCCTGAGGGGCTTGGGCCGAAGGAGGGAGGATGAGGATGCTCCTGGGGTTCCACACCTGGGAAGCAGCTCCATGGAGCGCAGTGGGGTGATCCCCCTCCGGCTCATCGCCTCTGCCCCGCTCCCACCGACGCTGCCCGATGCAGGGAAGGTGTAATAAGCTCAGTTGTGGTTTTCCTGCCCTGCCCAGAGGAAAAGTTGCCTCCTGTGCTCGGCAGTCGGGGATCTCCTGCGGGGAGCAGCTCCCCACGGTCGCCCATCGCTGTGCCCATCTCCGGCACCAACCGTGGAGCCGAAGCTGCCAGAAACAAACAGTCCCTGCCTTAAACGCTAAATGGCTTCTCCAACAGAATCCTGCCAAATCCCAGCTGGGATCCTGGGAAAGCCAGGCAGGATCTGGGTGCATTTCAAGGGGAGGGATCTCCTGCCCAGAACCTCTCAGCTGCCGAGGCTCGCCGGGCTCCAGCACAGCTGATGTCCCCACCACGTTTCCCTTGGGTTGAACCAACATCCAACCAACATTCCCCTGCCCGCTGTTACTGCTGGTGTTCCCTAAATTCCGCTTCTCCTGGGGACTGGCCATGTTTTCAGGGTGCATCCTGTGCTGAGACCCCCCCGGGGACTCACCAACACCATGGGGAGGAGGAAGACGGGACGCTTGGGGGGGTGTCTCCAGCCGAGGTATCAGCTGAGGTTTCCCCAGGGTGGAAGGGGTTGTTCTCCCCATCAAAACCCAGCTCCCAAAATCATCTACCCAGCTCCCAAAATCATCTCCGCCAGCATTCCTCCCGCACCAACTCACCCCCGGCTGGAGGGGGGGGGCCAGGCAGCAGGCTGAGCCCCCAGAGCAGGGGAAACCAAGCCAAACCGTGGTGGCAAGAACTCAACAAGCCCCGAGTTAAAGTGTCCTCCCGACCCGTGTCCCCACGGTGGAAGCATCTTCCTATTCCTTCTCTGCTGCCTAAGGAGCTGCAGCAATTCCTGCGACGGGGGTCTCTCACATCTACGTGCCGTGGGTCCCACACACGGCGTGAGGCTGGTGATGCACACACACTGCAATAAAATGCTCTGAAAAGCCCCATTTTTTGGAAAGACCTACTTAACCAGATGGATCCCGCGCTGCCAGGGGCACATCTGTAAGACCCACCAACTCAGTGGGTATTTTCCAGCTCCACGAGCTGATCCCCTTCCTCAGGGCTGCTTTCTAACCCCTCATCCCCCACTCTGGATTGATGCCCCAGGGGCAGAACCCTGCACTTGCTCCCCTTGAACCTCATGATGTTCCCTTGAGCCCACCTCTCCAGCCTGGCCAGGTCCCTCTGGATGACATCCCATCCCTCAGGTGTATTGGGAACACCACACAGCTTGGTGTCACCTGCAAACTTGCTGATGGTGCTCTCAATCCCTCTGTCCACAGTGTCTGTGTCACTGATAAAAATGTTAATCACTCCTGGTCCCAGCATGGACCCTTGAGGGACACCCCTTGTCTCTGCTCTCCACGTGCCAGCACAACTCAAGCCTTCAGGCTGGAGGAAAGCCTGGCCAAGCCTGCTCCTGCGAGGTTGGACCCTCTGCTCCCCCCCTCTGCCACCCCCGTTGGGTTCCCCCCAAAGGTGGGTTTCTCTCCCCTCTCCCCCCCATAACCCCAGCTCCGTTTTACCTTCCCCCAGCACGTAACCCCTGGAAGTTCAGTGCGGGGTACCCCCAAGGGGGGCTCTGGGCTCACCCCAACCGCTTTGGGGACCTGGAGAGAGATATTTTTCCCCTCTCCCTCCACCTCCTTCCACCTTTCCCCCCCCCGTCGGGGCAGGGAGGGCAGCAGGAACCAAACTGGAGGAAAACAACCCTCGGGCCAGCGCCGAGACACCGGTGGCAGCACAAAAGCCGCCTTGTTCCCCCGGCAGACGCTCGGCCAGCGCGTCCCCTCCCTCCCCGGCCACGGAAAAACCAGCTCCCAGCCCTCCTTTGCCTCCCTTTGGCCACCTTCAACCTCCCCTTTTGGGTCCGAAACATTCCCACGACGAAAGAAAACCTGCAGTTTAACACGTCTCTTCCCCCCCACCCACCCACCCTCCATCTGTGGGTCCCCCGGCACCGGGAGTGGGCGAAGGCCCCCCCAACTTGCCCCCGGGACACAGCGGGCTGGCCGTGGCCACTGGCTCCTGGTTATAGAGTAACCTGTTGCTCCGGGTCCCAGCTCCACCTCTCGCTGCCTCCGCATCCCTCCCCTCCTCTCTCCTCTGCCAGGAAACCTCTGTCACCTGCTCTCAGACAGCCGGGGCGAGCAGCACCGGGAGAGAAGGGCAGAGGGAAGGTGACGGGGAGACCCCCCCCCAGGCTGGGGGTAGCCGGGTGGGCTCTGCCTCCCCCTCTCCTCCATCCATCCATCCATCCATCCCTCCGTCCGTCCGTCCCTGGAGGCAGAGAGAGGGAGCTTGGCTGCCGGAGAATGGCAGCAGGATCTAATTAGGAGGGCACGGCTAATTGGGAAGAGGACGCACGAGGAGGGAACTGCGGGAGACGCCAGCGGCTTCTCGGCACCGGTGAGTCCCCCCCCCCCCCAAAACTTCACGTCCCCCCCTAAAACTTCACACACCCCCTCCTCCCCACTCCCCC
>JAOQGL010000040.1:65735109-65751217 GCA_027564165.1 Gallinago nigripennis | reverse complement strand
TGCCAGGGCTCTGCCACCCTCAAAGTGAAGAAGTTCCTCCTCATGTTTAGGTGGAACTTCTTATGGTCAAGTTTGTGACCATTTCCTCTTGTCCTGTCCCTGGGCACCACTGAGAAAAGACTGGCCCCATCCTCCTGACACCCTCTTTTCAAGTATTTATTGGCATTGATCAGATCCCTCCTCAGCCTTCTCTTCTCCAGACTAAAAAGACCCAGGTCCCTCAGCCTCTCCTCATCAGAGAGATGCTCCAGGCCCTTGATCCATCTTTGTGGCCCTTTGTTGTACCCTCTACAACCATTCCCTATCCTTCTGGAACTGGAGAGCCCAGAACTGGACCCAGTGCTCCAGATGGGGCCTCATCAAACCACGTCTGACGGACATGACGGGGGGGACAGGGCTGGTCCCTCTCGGGAGAGCTGCAGATGTGAAAGCAGATGTTAAAAAAAGACCTGGGAGCTGATGGTTTCTTTGTACTGGTTTTGTTTTCCAGCGGGAGCATGGGGAAAGCCGATGGAGCTGCCAAGCTGAGCGCCAAGGACCTCTATGGTAAGTCGTGCCCACAAATACCTCTGGGGTTTCCTTCAGAAAAAAGCAGCTCTGGGGATCTGGAGGCAGTTGTTGGGGAGTTTTAAGCTGGAACCCAATCAAAGCCAGGTGAACCTCCATAGGGAACAGGGAGCAAAAAGGCACCTCACCCCTGTGCCACCACCTCCCGCTCTGGGGACAGCTGTGATTTAATGGGGACACACACAAACCACCCAGAGCACTGCTCCCCCTCACCCCCACCCGGACCCTCTCCAGTTATACGAGCAAGATAACCTGATAAAGGGCCCAACAAAAGAAAGACTGTCCTCAGCAGGTTAATGATTATCCTCTTTTAACCAGTCGGTGAACCGTGAGAGCTCCGGTGCCCTTTGGAAGACGAGGGAAGGGGCAGGAGGTGCTTGTGTGGAGCCCGAGCCACAGCTTCCTTATAGACCAGCCCAGTCGCTGGGAGAGGAGCTGTAGAGAACATTTAGGTATCAATAATCATCACCTGCTGTGATGAGGAACATCATCCTATCCACAGCATGACCCAGGTGAAGACCCGGTTGATGCCCTCACGTGGTCACGTGTGCCCCTTGGTGGAACATCTCATATTTGCTCAGAAACTCCCCCTTGGCAGCCACGAGGGGAGGGTGCTTTATTTGTCCCCTGGTTTATTGGTGACTTTGGTCGCTGGGCGGTTGTGCCGGGGGGTTTCTCAGTGCGGAGTGGCCCGGGAGCAGGGTCCCACGAGGGACATGTCTTGCCTGGGGAGAAGCAGGCGCTGGTGGGAAGGCAGGGGCTGTATTTTGTGTAAGACAAAGTCATTGTTAACTTGGATCAGCTGTGGAGAAGTGAAATGGGAGAATAAAGGTAGAAGAGGAATTTGGTGCTACTGGCTGGGGACGCTTGTGGCCGGGATGCTGTTGGATGGGCAGGTGCCAAGGGGAGGTCTGAGGAGTCTGTTGCCACCTGGAGATGAAGGGACACACTATAAACCCAGAAAGAAGCAAGAGGATGAGGGGTGGAAATGTTTGGGTGCTGCTCCCCTCTGTGGAGTACTGCCAGTTCACAGAATCCCACGGGGTTGGAAGGGACCTCTGGAGATCATCTCCTCCAACCCCCTGCCAGAGCAGGGTCACCCAGAGCAGGTCCCACAGGAACGTGCCCAGGTGGGTTTGAATGTCTCCAGAGAAGGAGACTCCACCACCTCTCTGGGCAGCCTCTGCCAGGGCTTTGCCACCCTCAAAGTGACAAGTTCCTCCTCATGTTTAGGTGGAACTTCTTATGGTCAAGTTTGTGCCCATTCCCTCTTGTCCTGCCCCTGGGCACCACTGAGAAATGGTTTGGATGAGACCCTCCTACCTCTAACAGCATCGCTGCTTCTGCTGGGCACCAGAAAGATTATAGGCAATTAGTGAACTGTCTAGGGATGTGTAAAAATGAACCTGGGAGCCGACAACTCTGCTGGGAAGGTGGCACGTGCCCGGTCAGTGCCCACGGGAGGGAGCCTGGGGCTCTGAGCAGGTCGGGGTTTCGGGGGCGGATCCAGCCCTGGGGACAAGGTCCCTGCATGGGGACCACCCTGGGCCACCTCCACCCCAAAACCTCGCACGGGGAAAGGCCGTCAAACTGCCTCTAAAACAAACACCGTTTCTCAAATAAGTCGTTTCCAACACCGAGATACATCTTTTACATATTTTTGTTTTGTTCTCCGCACGCACACACCCTAAAAGCAAATTTCAGCAGGGATGGGGGAGCGCTCTGACCAAATTCCAGCAAACCTGAAACAAGGACCGTGAGTCCCTGGGCCAAATCCCCCAGAGCAGAGGGGAAACTCAGCTGCCTGATCTTCCCCCCCCCCTCCTCCGGAGCGCGGGACAATGAGGTCCGGGGTAATTTGCCCTGTAATTTGCTGCCCCAGTACGTCCACTGGGGTTTGGCTTGGCAGAACTGGAAACCCACCCCACTAATCCAGCCTGGTTCTACCAAAGGACACGTGTTAAACCAATCTATCACTGCCTGGGTCCCCTCCACACTCTGATCTTCCCCCCCCCCAGCATTCATTTCTGCTGTGAACTGGCACATTTTGGGGGTGGAGGGCAGGCAAGAACTAAAATTCCAGGGAGAATTAGGTTTCGTAATGACACAAAGCACCTGAAGCTGAGCTGGCCTTGATTACACGATTCCGAAGCTGCTGGGGGAGGTTTGGAGCTTACAAGACTTTTCATAATTTCCTTTTTTGGGAGTTTATTCAGGTTGGACCCTCAGCCCCCAAAGAGATGGGTGTAAGACCCCCCAAATTTGGAGCGCACAGAAACCTGCTGTGTTAAAGCTCTCTGGGCAGCATCTTCCCACCACTCTGCAGCACAGAGATACCAAAATACTCCTCCTAGGGGAACGTGGCCATGGTTTTAGCTTTCTTCAAGGGTGGGTTTTCTACAGCAGAGGGTCTCTCACCACTACACAGGACGGGAGGAAGGAGGGCATGGACCAAACCCTTAGCTCAGGTTCTAAATGCTAACCCAGGCGGACCTAACGAGATGGAAGTCACCACAAGCAGGTGACTTCACCAGGTGTCACCAGGACACCACCGCTACCTGGGGACCAAGGTGTCCCCACATCAACGGGGACTTCCCAGCAGTATTAAAGCCACCCCAAGAGAGCCCCCAGAGAGTGATATTAAAACCATGGTTGGTGAGGCTGAAGCAGGGCAGCAGCTCCAGGCTGTGCACAGAAAGGTGGCAGAGGTGGGGAATCTGCTCTGGGGGGGTTCAAGGACACCACGTGAAGCTCCGAGGGTCACGTAGGTCCACAGAGGGGACAGCCTGGTCACGTAGGTCTGCACAGGGGACAGCCTCACGACTTCTGGTGGTGGGGAAGGTGGCTATGCTTGGTGTCACCCTCAGCTTGCTGTGTTTGCCTTGGTCATCAAGTACACGGCCCCACCGTGTCTTCTCCGCTGTGGTGAGCGCAGGGGGAGGCAGAGAGATAACCCAGGGAACTCTGCAAAGAAATTGGCTTGAAGCCCTGAGATACCTTCCCCTGGCTCCATCCCTACCAGAGCTGGGTACACTTCCTTGGTGCCCAGTTCTTGGTGGGGTTTCCTGGCAGTCACGGGAGCGGGATGCTCGTCCCTTCCTCCTCCTCCTCCCTGAGCAAAAGGGCATTTATTTGCTCAGCTCCACGTTCTGGAAGAGTCCGTGGGCCACAAGCCCCAGCGGAATGGCTGGCACCTATCAAGTTGCCACCTTACCCAACGCACAGCAACCCGCTGAATAAATGTTAATGCAGACCATAAATAAATTAGGGCCCTTCTCCGCTTACCGGCGTCTCTTCTGAACCTGGATGAAAGGCTGGGGAGGGGGGTGGGGGGAACCAGCGTGGCTCCAGTAGAAGCCAAGGGAAGGGCTGGAAGGAAGCATTTCTGCACAGTGCTTTCCTCAAAGGGCTTCTTCCACCCCTTTCCGTGGTGACACCCGGGTGGACTTCTCCAGGCATTCATCTGAGGTGCTTTGGTGGTGGATCAGACAGCGCTGACTCTCGTGATGGAGAGTGGAGGGCACTTCAATGACCGTGAGGGACTTCTCATGGGGCTGGAGGAAGGAAAGAGCTCTGCAGCAGCAATCAGAGCAGCCCGTTGGGGTTTGGGTGTCTGTCCTCAGGGTGCTCAGCTGCTTTGCAGCACCTCTGGCCAACTCCTTGTGTGTCTCTGTCTCTCATTTCAAGTGCTGGGGCACAGACGTGCCCAGCTGGGTCCCAGGGTGGGACGTAGAGGGGCACCACAAGGTGTGAGACACCAGCCTGGCAGGAGAGCATCCATCTCCCATCCAGACCCATGAGACCCAGCCGGTTGGCTCCAACCTGCCCATCTCATCCTGGATACATTCATTTCTAGGAAAAACCCAATCTTGTCGGGGCTCAGGGCTGGAAAAGGGATTTTGGAGCAAGAGAAGCTACCTGTAGCATGAGTTAGGCTGAAGAGAGGCTGCGCTGAGCAGCAGCAGCATCACTTGACACTGCGCTCCCTGAAACCCAAGAGGGGCTTCGGTGCTGTAACAGGACACGGGGCACTAGCACAAAGAGAAGAGCCATCCTGGTGTGGCCCTGGACAGGTATCATCTGCCCGAGGCGCCGTGGGGAGACAGACTCCACCGGTGCCACCTGCTTGGCAGAGGATGCTGGCCCTGGCTTGGCAGAACACATCAGTGACAAAGGAGTAAATGATGTTTAACGGTCACAAACCAACACCTGGGGGTCTCCACAGACCTCCCTTGGCTCCCAAGGGGGGCTTCCAGCTCCCAGACATGTGGGGAAGTCTCCAAGATGAGACTCGCCAGCCCCCAGCGCAGTCATAGAATGCTATGGGGTTGGAAGGGACCTCTGGAGATCATCTCCTCCAACCCCCTGCCAGATCAGGGTCACCCAGAGCAGGTTGCACAGGGACTTGTCCAGGTGGGGTTTGAATGTCTCCAGAGAAGGAGACTCCACCACTTCTCTGGGCAGCCTCTGCCAGGGCTTTGCCACCCTCAAAGTCAAGAAGTTCCTCCTCATGTTTAGGTGGAACTTCTTATGGTCAAGTTTGTGCCCATTTCCTCTTCTCCTGTCCCTGGACAGGATCCGATGGAGCACTGAGATGCTGATCCTTCCCCACAGCCCTCTAGGAGAAGGTTTTGTGTGTGGATTTGACACACTCCTGGTATTGTCTCCAGGATACAGCCCTGGGAGATGTGGTGGCAGAGACTGAGCTCGCTCAGCTCCACAGTTGGGGCCAGGGGACCATGCACATGGTCCCAGGGGGATCTGAGCAGCATCTGAATGATGCCACTGACCATTGTGTCCCTCAGATGTGGATAGATCCTCCATGTCTTTTAGCAAGAGCTAAAAAAAGGAAAGCACTGGCATTCCCTGAGGTGTGATGGCTCAGAGGGGAGGCCAGGAGATGACAGGGGGATGGAGGGAGCTGGTGGTGAGCCCAGTGCTACCAACCTGACAGGGATTTACTGGGTTCAGAGTTTCCTGTACACACCATTCCCCCGAGGCTCTGCTTGCCCAAGATCTCCAGAGCTCCAGACAGGTCAGAGGGACACCCAGCCGTGTCCCCCCACCCCGCTGCACCACCACGGCCACCACATTTCCCCCTTGGGCACTGCTTTCCCCTGCTCCTGCCCTTTGCCAGGAGGGGCTGGAAGCTGCTGGGAGGAGGGACTGGCCCTGGATGGATGTGCCCGGCGCAAGGGGACAGCAAGAGGGAGCAGGGGGTGAAAAGTGGAGGGGTTTCCCCACATGCTGTCACTTTGCCCACCCCAAGGAAGCCCTGGGTGGTGGCAATCACAGCTGTGAGTCAGAGCAGGGCCCGAGACATCAATTCCCCACCTCCTCCACCGCCGCCAGCCCTCAATAACTCCTTTGTCCTCTCCCACCGCTCCCTCGGTGCCTTTTCAGCTCCTTTCCTCCCGTTCCCACCCGAGATCCCAGCCCCAGATTCCCCCAGCTCCCCTCAGATGCTGCATTGTGGGGGTCACCCTTTTATTCCAAGCCCTGGGCATTTAATAATCCCACTGGAGAGAGGGCTGGAAGGAAAGCAGGATGCCAGAATCACTGTCAGTTCCTGCAGACAAAAACCCAGTGGTGGGCGAGATGAAGGACACGTAGCTCCTAACTGGAGCTACTGGGAAGACTGGGCTGTGCTACTGGTTGGGCTCAGCCTTCATGTGGACATGGCAGGGCTTTGGGACTTTGGGGGGCTGCACAGAGGGACCTGCCACCTCAGTGCCCACTCGGCATCTCCAGTGGCCCTTTTTCTTTGCCACTTTGAGACCACTGAGGGCAAGTTCTCTCCTCGCGTGAAGCAACTGCCCAGAAGTTATTTATTTGACCATTTTTCTCCAGTGGAAAGGGGTTGTTGGATATGCCCGAGTATCTCAAGAACAAAAGCTGTGCTAGTTAGTAACAATAAAACAAAAAAAAGGGGGAAATTTATCATTATGAGGGTTTTTTTTGGTCCTCAAGTAAAGCAAATTCACCAGTTTAATTAAATCAAAGTTCCCCAAACTTACTGACTTCATTCTGCTCTCTAAAAAAAGTACTATTACCAGCTATGGGAAGTTCAGAAAACAACATTTTAGATCATCAAGGCCAGGCTGGATGGGGCTTTGAGCAACCTGGTGTAGTGGGAGATGTCCCTGCCCAGGGTAGGGGGGTTGGAACTCTATGATCTTCAAGGTCCCTTTCCAACCCAAATGATTCTATGATGGAAAAAAAAAATAATAAAAAAAATCTGGCATATTTCTTCCAGGCCTGGTTTCAAAGGGAAAAAAAAAAAGGAACACCTCTACCCCTGCAGCTCCTCAATACCCCCATTATTTCGGGCTGAGCGTCCCCCGGGTGCCTGCCCACCCCACACTCCCCGGCACACACACACAGGGTTTCTTCATGCCCTCGGTCCTTGCACAACCCGGGAGCTGGGTCAGGTTTTTATTTGCTCTTCCAGAGTGGGTTGTGCCCTGGGCTAAAAAAGCAGGAATGCCAGGGCTTTGGTCTGAGCTGGTGGCGAACACGGAGCGTGCCGGGGAGGAACCGAGGAGCCTCCCCACTCCCACGAGCGGCTGCCGAGGTGCTCTCAGGAAAGCAGGTCCCTGAGCCACAGACCATTCACACCTCTCTGCCTGTCCCCAGCCTCAAGGAGAGCCTTCTCATTCCCTTCGAGACCTTCCAGGTCTCGTATTAAGGTGCCACCCCATGCAAAGGTCCCCAGCATCACCACCACTGGTGCCAACAAGCTCTGGCAGATCAGAAAGCACCATGATGCATTTTAGATGCAGTGCTAAGGGACATGGTGTAGGAGATGACTTTGTAGAGTAGGGTAGATGGTTGGACTCGACGATCCCAAGGGTCTCTTCCAACCTAGACAATTCTATGATTCTATGATGCTAACAGGAGAACCAGGAGCTCAATGCACCCTGGGCTGCATCCCCAGCAGCATGGCCAGGGGGGGATTCTGCCCCTCCACTCCGCTCTGGGGAGACACGCCCCAGTGCTGCATCCAGCTCTGGGGCCACCAACAGCAGAAGGACATGGAGCTGTTGGAGCAGGGACAGAGGAGGCCACAGAGATGCTGGGAGGGGGGGCTGAGAGATTTGGGGGGTTTAGCCTGGAGAAGAGAAGGCTCCAGGAAGACCTCAGAGCCCCTTCCAGTCCCTCAAGGGGCTCCGGGAGAGATGGGGAGGGACTCTGGATGAGGGAGGGGAGCCCTAGGAGGAGGGGGAAGGGTCTGACACTGACAGAGGGGAGATGGAGCTGAGATGTGGGGAAGAAGTTGTTTGGGGTGAGGGTGGTGAGAGCCTGGCCCAGGTTGGCCCGAGAAGCTGTGGCTGCCCCATCCCTGGAGGGGTTCAAGGGCAGGTTGGAGGGGGCTTGGAGCAACCTGGTGTGGTGGGAGGTGTCCCGGCCCAGGGCAGGGGGTGGGACTAGGTGGGCTTTAAGGGCTTTATAACACAGGCCCTGCTAATTTGCATCCTTGCCATGAGCACACAGAGCCTCTGTTCCTCCTCGGGAGGGCTGTGTGTCCCGACCTGCTGGTTTGGCACAAGGACCAGCTCGTGCTTCACTGGCAGGTTACCATAAACAGCACGTGTGCTGCTGGATGATGATGTATAGAGACTCTAAAGAATGGGCAAGCTGCAGAAGGCCATGGCCAGGACTTTCCTGAGGCTGGTCTGATGGGCACGGAGGTCATTAACACGATGCGGGGAATCGAGGAGAGGTCCTTGGTCGGGTACTGCCAACGAAAACCAACCTCATCCCATACATTTTGGGTTCCTCACGGGCTGTTTCACGTCAGACTCATCCACCCCCCCGCGTCTTCTGCTGCACCTTCCGCCCAGCAACGGCTGAAAACAAATACGGGGAGGATCCGGGAGGATCCTGTGTGATAGAACTCACTAATTAATCCAGGCAGGATGCGCACGGGGGGGAGGCGGGGGCCTGGGCAGCTCTGGTGGAACTGGCTACACCAGGACTGACCGTGGCTCTGGAGAAGGGCAAGAGCACAGGGGAGGTGTTGTTTAGAGCAGTTTAGGATATAAATGGACAGAAAGGGATGGTAGCTCAGGTCTGAGCTTTGGGAGCCAGCCTGTGACCCCCCCCCGAAGCCCAGCGTGGCACCCGGTGCTCCCCCTGCCAGCAGCAGCAAAGAAGGCTTCTGCCCTCTCACAGACACTTCAGAAAATTCAAAAAGGGCAAAAAAACCCCCACTGTAAACCACAAAAACAGCAGAGCGTGGTGGGAGCAGACCCCATTCTGCCCATTTAGAATCATAGAATCGTTCAGGTTGGAGAAGACCCTTGGGATCATCGAGTCCAACCATCAGCCCCACTCTACACAGTTCTCCCCTACACCATCTCCCCCAGCCCCACATCTAAACGAATCTTAACCACGTCCAGTAATGGGGACTCAACCCCCTCCCCAGGCAGCCTCTTCCAGTGTCCATACACCCCATGTGTGGGGGCAGAAGCATCTTCTGCCCCGTGCTCTACATCCCTCAGCCCTTGACAACTGCAGATCCTTTCAGCCCACCAAACACCTTTTGGCTACCAGCTTCAGGGCCAGGCAGGCTGAACCCCAGGGATGCCCCTTTCCCTCCTCCCAGCTCATTTTGGAAGCCGGCAGCAGAGGCAGGACCCAAGCCCAGGGTCCCCCAATTTTGTATCTTGCCCCCACGACCATCCTTTCTCCCACCCTGGAGCCCAACTAGGACGTTGTGTGGGGATGCTCTGCCCCGCTGCTTTGGCAGAGGCCAGGCACAAGGGGTGACAAGCCCTCTTCTCCCTCTTTTGCACCACTCTACACCCCTAGAGACTTCAACCAAGTTATTTCGACTCAAAGCTGGTCCCAGAGAACAGAATTTCTCCCATGAGCCCACCTCATGCCAAAGGGATTGTTCACAGCGACGTCCCAGCTCCCTGCAAAAAGGGGTGATGCACGGAAACGGGGAGGGAATTTGGCACCAAAGATGTGGTTTGGCTTCCTGGACCAAGCTGATAGCCCCGTCCCTCAAACCAGGACACATGTCCCTCCAGGATGTGCCTTGATCCTGGCTCCCCCCACCACCTCACCTCTCATTTATCCCCCTCTCCTTCACCCCTTCCACTCCTCAACATGAAGCCAAACAGGATGCTCTCCCCTTCCAGCCAAGGTTTTAGCCTCATCACTGGGATTTCAGCCCAGCACCCACCTTTGAACCCTTGGGTAAGATCCACCTTGCTGCCCCTGCAGTGGTCTGAGCACTTTTTTTCCAGTTCACATGGCCACTGGTGCCTGTGGGAAACATCATTCCCGCAGCACTGTTTATCCCCAAGAGACTGGTGAGAGGTGACATTCTTTGGGGGACAGCTTTGCAGTTTTCCCACCCCTCTGGGTGGGAGACAAGATGAAAGGCAGCTGGTTAGGAAAGGACTGAACTCAATTCAGTTAAAGAACCATTTATAGGGTTTTTTTCCCCCTAAAAGGGGTGTCTTAGGGCTCACTGGGCCAAATCCTTAGAGGCAAGAGATGAGAGGATTTACCGGCGCGTGGGCATGTCCCACACGGAATCCACGCTCGAGTCCCTCAGAACTTTCTAGATCGCCCATAAATACAAGAGTTTGGGCTCAGCAATGGCAGGACCATGAATTCCCCATCATGGCCCCTCAGGCCACAGCCCTGGGTGACACCAGCCACCTCCCCCCACGCGAGGCAGGACCCCCACGCTGCGAGGGTTGGGGTTTTTTTTGGTGTGGTTGGACACCAAAAGCAAGGGACAGAGCTGTATTATTCTTCCATCTCGCTGGCTCTCTTGGCAGACAGAAGGGAAAAAAGTGGTTCTGTGGGGAAATTGGTCACTGGGGGCTTGTGCCAGCTTATTGTCACCTCCAGGGGTTTGCTGTTCCAAGTGCCACCACCCCGGAGCTCTCCTTGCCCTTTGCAGCCCACCCTGGCCCATAACCAAAGAGCCTCCAGAGCTCACAGCTGGAGATAACTCACTCAAACAGAAGCACAGATCAGTGTCCAAGCTTTGACAGCAGCTGTCATCTGATTGAGGGGAGAAAAAAAAAATAAAAAATCATGGCAATCTTCCTGTAATGCTAATTATGCATGGGGATTATGCAAATTCTCCGCCTCCCAGGGGTTGGGTAACACCTTCGGTGCTCGGGTCTCCTCTGTTGCAAGCTGCTGTAGAAATGCAAAGTGTCCTCCTGGCAGAGGTGTCAGGTAGAGCGGAAGGAAATTAGCTCCTGCTGCTAACCTGCTCCCGATCCCTCATGCAAAATTAAGGAGATGGAGGACAGGGCTGTGCCAAAGGACAGGGTGGGGGCCACCCGGGACAAGCGACCCGTCTTCAGAAGTCTTTTCTGGCCAAGGGTGTTCCATCCCAACATAAAAGATCCATAGAGCCAAGCAGCCACCGATGTCCCTGCGGGAACCATTTTTTTGGGATCAGCCCAGCCAGCGCCAGCTTTAAGCCAAGGCAAATAATGATGAATCCATGGAAAGGTCTGCAACGTTTCACCACTTTGTTTGGAAGCAAACAAACCAAGAAAACCCCACTTTTTATTTTTTTTTAAAGCACCCACATTCCTCAGATAGACTGAGGCTGACTATTTTATGATCTGCAGCCTGCATCTTTAATTCTTCCTTGTGTTTAAATCAAAACTAAGCGGTTGGGAAGGAGATTCCAGCGTCCTGGCACCCTGCTATCCCCGGAAAGCCTGGCTGTTCTCAGGCCCCAGGGCTGTATTTGCGGATGCCGGGAGGAAACACAAAAATAAAAAAGTTTCCCTGGGCGTGGGGGGGGGCAGGTAGGAGCCAAGGAGATGGACGGGGGTTCAGAAGGAACAAGCAGACACCTTAAAGAAAGGGACAGGAAGGAGAATATGCAGAAACACCCCCTTCCTGGCTCTGGGACGTCACTGGAATGGCATCCCGAGACAAAATAGAGGCACTTTGTTCTACTTCTGTGGCTTTTTAAAGGTAACGCAGAAACCCCACGGGGAGAACGAGAGGGAAGGGGAACATCAGCATGGTTGGAACATCAGCTGGAAAAGGCTGCAAGTGGCCAAAGGGGCTTTTGACCCTCCCTGTGAGCTTCACCCCGAGTGCAGGTGGTGGGACGCAGGGGTCAAACAGAGCTCGGGGGTCTCAACAGGTCCCCGAGCCTTCCAAGGGCTTCCCCAAATATTTTCTCAGAGGTGCATGCTGAGATCTCCCCTCATTGTGACACCTGTGGCTTCTCTGAGCTTGGAGGATGGGGCAAAGGCATCAGAGGGGACCCCAGAAAGCCTGCAGGGACCCAGGCACTGCCCTGACCATTACTGCAGCTCCATGGGATGTCCTACCAGAAAGCCAGGCTGGTTCTCCTGCTGGAGAGCCGTTCTACAGCCTGGCCAGCTGCTCTCCTGCCAGGAACTCACACCTTCACTGCTCTCCTGCTGGGAACTCTGTCCCCCAGTAAACTTCCCCTCCTCGAGGACTCCCAGCTCCTTTCAGGGCTGGAGACGTTTCCCTGTCCCTAATGTGAAACCTCTTTGTTTCCAGACTATTTCAGCCTTTTCCACTCCCTTTTTAAAAAAAAGAGAAGGAAGGGACGGGATGCCTTAAAGATCCAAATTTGTCTCCATCCCACCCAGCCGCGGTGTTCTCATTTCCATTAGTGTCATCTATTTACACGAGAAGAGCTCGGTGAGGAAATTGAGGTTACTGAGAGGGGGAAAAAAAAAAAAAAGAAAAAAAAAAAAAAAAAGAGTTGCTGACATCAGCCCCGAGTCCCCGCGGGGCACGTCGCCGTGTGCCCTCTCCCAGACCTTGCCCCACATCTGAAGTAGGGCGGGCTGCAATTAAAAACACGCCGCAACCAGAAAATACCACTGAGCCTTCAATGCCAGCCTGAGGTGGGAGGTGGCCACACTGAAATATTAATTAATTTACTCAAGGTCACACTCTGGAAGCTAATGGCCGAGCGGGGTGCTGTGCTGGGTGCCCGAGGTCTTTTCCAGCCCCCAAAAAAGCCTCGCTCCCCCCATACTCGGTGCTGGAGGTGTAGAAGGCACTGTGTTCCCCGTGGGAGCCCCCGTGCCAGCGTGGCTACCAAGAAACTGGTTTTACTCGCCAGCAGTAGCCGCTTCAGGGCTACCGGGAATTAGTCCCAAAGTGCACTCCTGCCCGCCCCGAGGCACGGAGATCCAAGGGGCAAAGGACCCGGGTGCCAGGCTGGTGGCACAGCTCGGGCTTAAAGAGTGTTAGAAAAGAGTTAAAATGAGACATCGGGTTGAAATTGGCTTCTTTAAGCCCTTGCCAGGCTGCGGAGGACAGCAGCATCCCTTCCCATAGTCCCTGTACATCCAGTGTCCCGTGGGAGCAGGAGGGTTTGCTGCCCTGCTCAGCACGGAATTTTTAGAATAATATCAAGAAGAGGAGCCCCATTGAAAAAGCTCCTCAGGCAGAGGAGAAGAGAAGGTGGAAACTCCAAGCTACATCCCCAGCAAAGCCCGTTCTGCAGAGACACCTGCTGGCAATGCCACCCAGCTCGGGGACACGCTGGTCCCCCTTCCACGGGAGTGATGTAGAATTAAGGGCGATGCAAGGGGAGCACGGGGGGCACCCAAACCCCAATCCCTCCACCCCGCGTGTCTGACCAGCATTTCCCAGCCCAAACCAGGGAAGGACAGGGGAGTGAGGGCATCCGACAGATGCTTGGCAAGAAACCACAGCGAGAGACCTCCAGCCTCATAGACCCGAGAGGTTTGAACTTCTTCAGCCCTAATCAGCTCTTAACCACCCTCCCCACCAGCTCTCTGATTTTAGGACAGCCAGAAAACCCCAAACTCCCACTAGGTGTGAGCTAAAAAAAATCAGAGTAACCCAAAACAGGAGCGTTGGCAGGGGCTGGGTGGGTTGGCTCAGAGATCCCACCCCATTCCAAGCAGGAGAAATCCAGGGTGAAGCTGCACATTAGGCACAGGGACACGCATGCTCGTGAGGAAGGACGTTTGGAGAAGTCCTGGCCATCAGTGCCCAGGAGGTATATATGCCTTTATGATATTTTCACTCTCTCTGGGAAAGCAGCAGATCCAGGCCAGTTCTCCTTCCTTCATGCAGGATCTACCAGCAGGAGGTTTCAATAACAGCTCTTTGGGTGAGAAGTGGATACAAGGAGACCCCCAGGACCAAGCTGGTGCAGGGGGCTGGTGGGGCAGGGACCATCTGGGGTAGCCCAAGGCATGTGCCAGGGACCCTGCCTGCAGCTGGCCAGGAGGGGAATCCTTCCAGGAGAAGCACCACATCCACCACTGTGGTTTAACACCAAGGGAGAAGAGGAGAAGGGTTGTTTAGGAAAGATGTTGGTCCCTCAAAAAAGGGATAAACTGGCCACAGATCAACTATCACTCCTCTTTCTTTGGTGGCAATGCCACCCGTCAGGCAACAACCTGCTCCTGGCCCCGCTGAGGGTGCAAGGAGAACCTGGTTGACTTCTCCAAGCGAGCCCAGGTTGCCCACTCCTCGGGGCTGGGGCTTGGTGGCTCCTCTGGCTGCAAAGTGGCTTGTGCCCCACAACCAAGAGTGGGAAGACAGCCCTGAGGAAGACCACATCTGGCCATAGTGGGCACCAAGAGGCCACTTCATGGGGGGAAACCATGATAGCGACTTCAGTGGTCCTACAGCAGCATCAGGAGGTGGGAAACAGTCACCTCCCTTTTAGAGAAGGGACAGGGGAAGAAAAGGCAAGATGCTGGCAGTGACATGGCCACAACTACCACTGGGGTTCCTTCAGCCCCTCGAGCTCTGCTTACCCCAAAGGGAAAGGATTTCACGGAGGGAAACCGGGGGAGAACTGGGTGCACCGGCCGGTGTCTGTCCCGCTGAGCGAGATAAAAGGATGCAAAAACGCTCGTGGTTTCTGAAGGCAGCAAAAGGAACAGCCATGCCCTTGCCCTGCTTTATATTCCCTTCAAAACAGACTTATTTTCAGCCTGCCACCTTTGGATTACAAGGAAAGTTTCAATTTTCAGCAATCAAAAACATGACGGGTGTTTCTCTGAAGCCTTTGGGGAGAGTTATTCAATTAAAATGCTAGTAAAAATATAAACTAAAAAAAAAAAAAAAAAAAAAACCACAACACATTTTGGTGAGTTTTAGCAGGGTCTTGTACCACTTCACCAAAAAAAATCTGGAAACCGACCACGTGAGTTCCCAGGAGGATATTCCTTTTCTAACGCCAGCCTCTTTAATGTGAAATTTGTTAAATGGGGCCACGCAGCCCGTGTTCAAAGAAAAGGGGGAAACAGGAGAGAAACCAACATCCCAGAGAAGGCACCAAAGGGAGCTTTGAAGCAAACCACAAGTAAATTCACATGAATATCTACTTCTCCCAAATACGAGGAGCCCCAGCATCTGGTGTGTTATGAGATGCCCTGCTGCTGCTGGGGACAGGGGAATCTAACGCAGGCTGTAGGATGGAGGAAAAACATCGAAAATATAGAAAACATAGAAAAGTGCCTTTCCTCTGAGCTCTGCTTTGCTTCCAATGTCCTCTGCTGGTCAGGGAGGTGGGTTCAGTTTGGATGCTCCCGGACCATTCCGGGTCTGGACTGTTATTCCTCTGCTATTCCAGCAGAATTATTTACAAGGAATCCCTGGACAAATACTAATTAAACAGCAATTAAGAGTTGGCAGGGTAAATTCTTACAGGATTATATTCAATAGCCTCAATGACATTCCAAGCATTTCCCCCCTCCCCCCCCCCCAATTGCTCTTTACTGCTGCTTTCCAGTAAGAAATGCGGAAAGCAATGAACGTTTGTTGCCTCATAAAAAAATATGGTACAAGGGAGGCGGGTTCCGAGAGACTGACCTTGACCCCTGAAGCCTTCTCTGTCTCTGACTGTGGTGGGGCTGGCCAGGAAACTCAAGGAAACAAACTGAAACCATCACAGATAGCGCAGATGGTTCCTCCGGAGGGATGACTCAAAGGGCTGTCATCTCCAAACTGGTGGGTTGTGGTTGGATTTTTTTTTATTATTTTTTTCCTTCTCACCACGTGCGTGTCAGAACCTCCTGCCAGCCTTCTCAAGGCTCTCCTCACCCAAGACCTTCCCCAACCAGTTACTATGGTTGTGTTGGGGCTTTCCTTCACGCTGGGTTCAGTTTCCTCCACAAACGGTGCTGACCTCCAGCAATCAAATTATCAGCACGGATCAAATACCTACCCTACCCACCCGATTTGTCAGTCCTTGTCACAAAACTTAGTATCATTAATATGTCTCATTATTCCCAACACTCCGATTGACGCTGGAAGCTCAGAGACTGTGAGACAGACTGTAGAACCCCACCACGAGAGCTGTAGTTCTCAGCCCCTGATGTACCGATGAGCAGCTGCTATAATAAAGGCTTGTTTTCTTTTTTTTTTGCAGAACAAAGGAAAAAATACTCCAACTCCAATGTCATCATGCATGAGACGTCACAGTACCACGTACAGGTGAGTGTGCGATGAAACACCGAGGGGCTGAAGGGCCAACATCAGTGGTGGGTGCTGGTAATCATAGAATTGT
>JAOQGL010000040.1:65717356-65728193 GCA_027564165.1 Gallinago nigripennis | reverse complement strand
AGGAGCTGCAGAAACACTGACCCTGCTCTGCCAGGTCTCTCTCCTCACACAGGGACCCCAGGAGCTCCCACACAGGACCATTCCCCATCAGGTCAATGGTTGCCCGTGGCCTCACCCCTTCTTTCTCTTCCAGGAGGAGCTGGAGGACTTCCCCCTGCCGACGGTCCAGCACTGCCAAACGGTGCTGAACCAGATGCGCTATTCCTCCATCCTCCTCCTGGTGTGTCAGGATTCGGAGCAGCACAAACCCGACATCCACTTCTTCAACTGCGACGAGGTGGAGGTGAGCAGAGCCCTCCTTGCTGGTGTGAAATGGAGAACCAAATACGCTCCTGGCTGCCCACCAGCCCCTTCTTCCCCTGCCCACTCCAACAGCCCTCCATCCTTTCCAAAGCAAAGCCCTTAAAAAACCATGCCCTGGTTTTATCTTTGAGGCGGAGATGGTTCACGAGGACATAGAAAGCGCCCTGGCAGACCACAAGCATGGGAAGAAGATACGGCCACAGACACTCAAGTAAGTACTGCAGGGCACACAAGGGACTTAAAAAAATTAAATGAATAATGATGCATTCACACAGCAGTCTCCAAAACAGGACCAGCAGCCGCTGATGGGGTTGTCCCGTGCTGTTTCCCTTGCAGAGCAAACCAAGAGAAGATCAAGCAGAGACAATCCATCCTCCCACCACCGCAAGGGCCAGCTCCCATCCCCATCCAGCACGACATGCGGGGCTCAGGGATGAACAAGAACCGGGTGGCACCTCCTTCCCAGCACGATTCAGGTACTGGGAGCACTGGGGACAGGGGACTGGTCAGCCCAGACAGCCAACCCTCCTGTGGTGGCCTGTGGTTATTCCCCGGAGTACAGGGAAGCCCAGTGGTTTTTCAGTGTTATGATGAAACACAGACACACACCAAAGGCACAACGATTTCATGGAATCATTCAGGTTGGAAAAGACCCTTCAGATCATCAAACCCAACCATCAGCCCCACTCTACAAAGTTCTCCCCTACACCATCTCCCCCAACCCCACATCTAAACGACATCCCTGAGTCCAGGGATGGGGACTCAACCCCCTCCCTGGGCAGCCCCTTCCAGTCTCTGACACTACTTGCTGCCTCTCTGGCTGTGCTTTATAAATGCTTAAAGATTGAGCCGCAGCAAACATTGCCACCACTGGGCCAGCGACAGACACCTTCTCAAGGGCAGCTCAATAAATCAAAGCTCCTAGAACCCCCTTGTAACATCACCTACATTTGGGGGATACCAAAATTCCCAAAAGAGGTGAAAGCCTCTCATAAAACCAAGCAATCACATGAAGTTTGGGTCGGGCACCAGCGATCTTAAAGCATATAGACAAGACAGACCTGGTGAAAAAGGCGAATTTCTGGCTTCCCAGGAGCCAAGATTTCACCCTCAAAAATCGCATGGTTTGCATGAACATTGCTGAGCATGGAAATGTAGCTCTGAGCTCACCTCCCTTATGTGCTAAGCTCAAATCTTCTTCCAAAACCATCCCGGCTTCAGCCTGTTTGAGCTGGCTTGAAAAAAAAAGAAAAAAAAAAAAGAGAAAACCAAACAAACTTGTATTTCTTTTTTGGAGAAAGAAGTAAGAGAAATAAGCTCTTTCTCTGACAAAAGCTCACATAGACTAAAACGATGCACAAACGGTAAGCCCTTCTTATCACTGCCCATCCTACTGCCCTCTCTTGGGGTGAATTTCTAGGTTAAAAGGAAAACATGGGATCAGGATACTCTAAGAAACCCCAGAGACTCCTTTCCCGGGGGGATGCGAAGCCGAGCAGCTGCTCAGATTCTCCCTTCAGGAGGCCAATTTCAGGTCCAGCTTTGCGTGACGAGAATAAGACCCACATTTCAGAGCTGGACCACGTCTGAACATCTCCCTCCTGACGCACAGCAGTTTTTAAAGAAACGGCCACCCTTAGCTCTGCCCTTCCCGGGATAAAGCTTTAAGCCCGGTGCTTACATCAGCAGAGCCGGGCATTTACCCAGGTGGGATTTCTGGCTCTGAGGACACTGAGCCTGGCACGAAAGCAGGTGACAGGAGGAAGCCACACAACGATGCATATTTGCTGAGATCCCTTTTCTTTTGAAACACGCCTTTTATTGCTTTTTCTACAAACCCCATCAAAAGGAATCGCCTCGTTTTAACGCTTCAAGGTGACGTACGTTTTTCACGGTTCTTCTGCCAAAACTGCCTCCCCAGTTCTCCCACTCAATAAATCCCTTCCAAACCCCATTTCACCCAGCTGACGTGCCATCCTTTCCCACAAGAGGCCACCCAGTAATTTCTGATGCCAAAATATCACCTCCTCTCTGAGGGTCCGGCTTCTAGAAGCTGGGAGGTGCCTATGGGATTGGGGTCCTTATTGCATAAGGACTTCTCTTTTTTTTTTAATACCCATTAAACACCACTTGAGAGACTGCACACAAAGTTGCCCAAAAATGCAGATTCGTGCATGGCCCTGCCTGAACACCAGTCATGCAGAATTCCTGGCAGAATTCCTGCTTTCTATCAAGTTGCATTCACTTCCCCGCTCTTACTTCTTCTTTCTCAACTACTCTTGAGTTCAACCGGTACCTCTGGGACAAGGAGGGCTCCTGCGGGGACCTGGGGGTGAGGAGGAGGAGGGGGGGGAGTTACTCGGATGGCACCTTGCACACACGTGGAAGGCTCTGTGATGGCCGTGGTGGCTCCCGGGCTCCTCTGCATCAGGGATCAAAGGCGAAGGGGTTGGTGACTCAGAGCATCTGCAGCCCAGGGCTTGCAGGTCTCTGCCTGGAGCTGGCACCTGGTTGCTCCTCACCCTTCCTTCACCCCTTATATTTGAAAACAGGCAGCGCATTGACACCTTGAAAGATTTAAATCGGCAACTTTGATCACCTCCTGCTCCTTGTGATCTCCTGAGGTATTCTCCTGACCGGGAATAAACCACCACGCCGGGAGTTACCATCCCACGGGTTCCCTGCGTTTCGTGGAGCTTATTTGCAACCTCTGATAATAGAGATATTTTTCTCTCCCCTCCCTTGTTTGCAGACTATGAGCGACGAGGCTCCAGCTCTCACGACCACGAAGAGTCCCGGGCTGTCTTAGCACAGAAGATTGAAAAGGAAACGGTTGGTAACGATAACGATGCAGAGGCAATAGGCAGGAGAGGGAGAAGAGGGGAAGGAAATGAGGTTCCTCCATGAGCAGATGTTTTATCCATAGTCCAACCATGTTAAATTGGTATTTACCCTTCATAAAGGGGAACAGAAGCAAAGCTCCCTCACTGGGTCCATCACAACCTCCTTTGACCTGAGGTAGCCCTGCTGGTTTCAGAAGATCTGCTCCTCCCCAGCCCACAGTCCCCTCTCAGGGTTCTTTTCCATGGGTCCATTATCTGGGGTCACTTGTCACTTTGATAAATACCACCCACAACCAGGCACGGCTTTGTGTTTGGAAAGCCATGAATTCAGCTTCATTTCATGCCTGGATTCCCCATTCCTGTCCACTCTTCCAGGAAATGAAGCCAGCTCTGGGACCGGGGCTTCCCAGTTGCTCCCAGTTTGGGCTCTCTCTGTCTCACCGTGGTTTGTGGCATTTCTGTCCCCACAGCAAATCCTGAACTGCACCCTGGACGACATCGAGGTGTTTGTCGCCAGGCTCCAGAAGGCTGCCGAGGCGTTCAAACAGCTCAACCAACGGAAGAAAGGGAAGAAGAACAAGAAGAAAGGACCAGCAGGTACCATGCAGCCACGAGAACAAACCGGGGACACGGATGAAGGGTGGGAGGACACCTCAGCTTACACCCCAGCAAGGCCAGGTTGGACCCAACAGCACCAAGACCAGTTTAGAAGGTGCTGCTGGTCCGTGGAGACCTCTTACAGACCACAAAGAGTCTCATGAAGCCTCCAAAGCAGAGAAAGACTTTGGGCTTTTCTTGAACCCTTGATTTTCAGTAGTTCTACTCTCAACACCCATTACTGCTGTGTCTAGCAGGATGAAACTTTCCTGAAAAGGGATGCTCTAATTCAAGTGTCTCTTTCTCTCCACCTTCTCCTACCAGAGGGCATGCTGACTCTTCGAGCAAGACCCCCAAGCGAGGCCGAGTTTATCGACTGCTTCCAGAAAACCAAGCTGGCTTTTAACCTCTTGGTGAGACACAGAGGGCCTCTTCATTTACCTGCTCTGGTGGGAGGTGTCCCTGCCCAGGGCAGGGGCTGGAACCAGATGAGCTTTAATGTCCCTTCCAACCCAAACCATTCTATGATGCCATGCAGTGACGGGGCCGTTTCCCACCTACCACACTAAAAAAAAGCATTTAAAGTGACTTTTGAACCGAAAACACCATCAAGGGACAAAGGTGTGAACTCCAGGTTCTTCAGAACCCAGAGCAAACGTTGTGTCAGGCTCAGTGCAGGTTTCTCGGGCCAAGTTGTTGAACTTCAACAAGAAGCATAAAGCCCAGGAGGGGACTGAGCAGCCCCACAACTCCTGCATCCCTTTCCAGACACAGTCCTGAATTAAAGGATTCATGAAGCTGTGAGCTGAGAGAGCCAGGGACTGCCATGCCCACCTCCCTGACAGGCTTCTGGAGACATCCCCACTCCACATACTCGCTTCTGCTCGTGGCCTTTAGCAGTCTGGGCAGTTTTCCAGGAGCTCTAGTCCTTGTTATCCCTACAAAGCATAAAACTTGGGGAGGGAAGACTGCAAATATTGAAAAAAAATAATAACAATTTCAATTGTTCACATCCAACTGTCTGCAGAGCAGCTGTGGGAAGTCTCTGGTTAACAATAACGTTACCCTGATGGTCCAGCTCCTCTTTTTTTTCCCCCTGGAGGAGCTGTTGTCCTAAGCAGGGGATGAAAACCAGGAGCACAAAGAGGTCCCCAGTGCTGCAGGTGACTTACTGACCTCAGTGAGAGCAGGGGGTGACGAGCCAGAAGGAGATGGTTGGTTCTGCCCAGGGAATGCAGCATCCTGTGAGCATCCTTCTGGGGAGTTATTAGTAAGGGAAGCACAGAGGTTGCAAACATCCTGAATGCAGGACACCGAGCTCCAGCCTCTTCTTTTAGAAGCCAATTATGAGCAGGGTTTTGCCCGCTCAGGGGCAGAACTGCCATCACGTGGCTGCAAAGCCCTTCTGAAGGGCCATCTCACTTAGTCACCCTCTTGCCACCAGTTATTCCACACTTTCCACTCCACGCTAGTGTCCGATCACCAGTGTTTAAAAAGCTTTGCACTTGGGGAGGGAGGAGGGAGCCCGTTTTCCATCGCAGCGATGCCGGTGGCACGGGGACACATCAAAGAGCTGGAGGGAAGAACAGGCTGAAGTGGTTTCTCACCACTTTGCTGATTGCTCTTAATTAAATGCAGTTCTTATAGCCAAGTAACCCAGAGCTCCTCCATCCCACACCAGTGCACCCCAAAAACAGGGCATTTCAGTGGCCAGGGCAGCCCCAGGTGCTGCAGGAAAGACCTCGGTGGGGGTTTGTCCTTGTCAATCCACGAGGGACCCTGCAAAGCCCTTGCTCTGCTGTTTCTCACGGGAACTGGAGGGGTTTTCAACTCCACAAGAGTCAGAAGCATCAGTCCTGGCCCTTCCTCGCTAAGACTTTCAAAACAAGCCAAGGTTTTCTGCTTTTGCCCAAAAGAGCTTCAAAAGGGACTGGTTTTAACGGTCCCAAAATTCAACACCTGTAAAAACAGGCACAAGTTTAAAGTGATCTAAACTGATTGGTTCCTACTCCCCAAACACGTACTCTTCTTTCCCAATTCCAGGTGCACTGCTTAAAGTTTCCTTGCTTTTCCAGGCTGTGTTATTAACTACAGCAATTATCAGCCAGCCCTCCACCTGAGGGAAAAGAGCAGGCAGAAAAAAAAAAACAACACATCACATTAGGGCTAAAGTGGGGTTTTTTCCTCTCTCTTTTCAGGCCAAGCTGAGAAAGCACATCCAGAACCCCAGCGCTTCAGAGTTGGTGCATTTCCTATTTGGGCCACTGGAACTGGTAAATCTTCTTCATGGGTTTCACTGGGAACCCAGTTTTTATTTGCAGGGTTGCTCTGGCACGATCATGCTGAGTCTGACAGCTCCGAGCTGGCTGAAGTTTTCCCAGGAAAGTCTAGAAGGAACAAGGCCAGCGCTTCTGGCCGCTGATGCCATTCCCAGCTTGCAGTAAATACACAAACCCTGGCAAATAGGAATCTTTCCACCCCATGAAGAAAGACTTTCTGTGAGCCCAGGTGTGGTTCCCACCGGGAATCAGCCTCATCCTCCCTGTGGGCAAACACGGCTCAATATTTGCGCTGAAAATAGGACATCCCAACTTGACAAAAGCCAGAGAGGACAGAGAAACACCAAGTGATTTTTCCCTGTTTTAAAGAGCCAGCTTGTGATGTCTCCTGCCTCCAACAAGGGCTAATTTCCAGATCAGACCTTGCTTTTCCTCCAACCCAACAATTCCCGTGTTCCCTTGTCTGTCTCAAAGATTGAGGCAGCTCTTTCTTGAGACCACTGAGCTGCTCCGAGGATTAGCTGCCTCCGACAGGAGTCGGGCCACCCTCTGGGGTGAAGGCTTCCCCTCTGCCTTTCATTTTACACCTCGGAGAGCTTAGGAACTAAATCCCTTACTCATCTATTTGCTTCTTCTTAATAAAATCTGCCAGGCAAGTACTAGGGGTGCAGCACAGGGGTGATAAGGGGATGCTGGGGGAATGCAGCATCCCTTCTAAATGGCAGGAAACAATTAATTTAGTTGATCTGTATTGTGAAACCTCAACCCTACATATGAAGGCACCGAGGAGAACTTTGGAAGTGCAAGTTTAAGGTGAATTAGCCTGGTTTTAGAGGCAGTCACCACAGAGGGTACATTAGCCTCCTCTGGAGGAGGCAGGCACAGGATCAGAAATCAGAGTCACTGATTTTTGGGTCTTTGATTTCTGTTCCGTTGTGGGCTCGTGCTGCTTTGAGACTTTGACCATTTTCCTGCACCATCCTTCCCTTTGTGTGTAACTCCAGATCATCAATAGCTGCGGTGGCCCCGAGCTCGCCAGGTCTGTCATCAGCCCACTTCTTTCCAAAGACGCCACAGATTTCCTCCGAGGACACCTCACACCGAAAGAGATAAACCTCTGGGACTCGCTGGGAGAGACATGGACCAGATCCAGGTGAGGACAGAGCTGCCGTCCCACCGGCTTCCCCCAGAAAGGCAGGCAGGAGGCTTGGTTTTATACGTGTTTCAGAAGGTCAAGGATGCCCTGATGCTTTTGGAGACACGTTCCTTGTGAATCTCACCTCGTGCTCCCCATTTCATGTCCTAGAGCTGAATGGCCCCGAGAAGCAAATATCTCCACCTACATCCCCAAATTCCGTAATGGCTGGGAACCGCCCGTGGAAATCTTCCGTGGAGCTCCCTGGGAGATAGACATTGGACACTTGCAAGAAGAGGTTAGTCCGATGTCACCCTCTCTCCTTTTCCCTCTCCCTTCCCCTTTTCCAGAGCGAGAGGAGGGATCTGTACAGTTGGTGGTGGTGCGTAACAAGTAGTCGGCTCCAAACTCAGTTGGATCTGGTCACTTCGGTTAAATAGGGAAAGAAATTAAGGCCAGAAAAGGGGCAGCAATAATCAGCCTCACCTCCTGATCAACAGCAAATAGGACACTATACCATAACTGAGCCCCAGAGATACTGGTTTGCCTGAAGAACGTTTCTTTGATGTCTACCTCATTGTGACCAGAAGCTCCCAGGCCACGATTTATCTACCACTCGCTCTCCTTTTCTCCCGTACAGCTTTCTTCCACTTTCCTGATAACACCAACTTCATTTTTACCTTTCCAGCTCTCCTCAGCCAACGGATATCCCTACCGTAACTCCTCGCTCAAGCGTGGCCAGGCTGGGGACCAGACACAAGCTGTGGACGCCTTCAAACAGAACGTAACTCAGCATGTAAATAGGTAACGTAGCAGCACCTCTACTCCCATGTTTTGGCATCCTGGTAGATCCCTGCCATTATTAATTTAGGCTCATTAACGAGATGAAGGGAACTCAAAGATGAGAGGAGAGATTATTCACATAAACATTGGCTGCTTTTTAATCACCAGCAGGTCTAGGAGGAAAGGGGTTACAGGTGTTTTCCACCACAAGAGGTGAGAATAGAGTCACTTGGTAGGTCTTGTTCCAGAAGATCAGCCCACCAAGGGGACATTGAGGACCACGTGCCAAAGATGCTGCGCTGCACTTTTATTCTCCAGATGTTTAGAGAATTTAGCATCCCCACATTCATTCTAAAACCCCAACAGCTTGCACGGAAATGACCTTAAAGGAGGAATATACACTAAGGCATGAGGACACACGAGCTTTCCACAGCTAAAAAATGCTGGGAAAACAGTGGGAAAGAGCAGCCTGAGCTCGGCAGCGCTGCACGGAAACACTGCAACTGAGGCAGCAGCTCCTCCTTTGGCTTTTAGGCACAACCAAAGGGGAAAAGCATTTGTTAGAAGCTGAATAAAAGCAGGACGGAGTGCCTGGTCTGGCCAACCTCTCCATCAGGAAACTGACAGGGCACTGATTTCAGACAACCCTTCTTAATGAGATACATCCAGAAAATGGGGAGGGAAAATCCTCCCCTTTCTTCAGCAGTCTTGGGAAGTTCAGTTCCCAACCCAGAACCAGCCACCCCTTTGCCTCGGGCTTTTTGCCACGGGAAAGATGGCACTCTCCCAGTTTAACCAACCGCTCTGCCCCACTGCTACTTTTCTATCACCGGTTACTCAGTGCTATAAAATCTTTAAGAAAGTAAAGCTCAAAGCTTGGGGGCTTTTCACCTCCTCGCTTCTTTACGCCTTTGAAATTTTCCCTGAGATCTCAGAGTTTCAACAAACTCTCCCCAAATTGCAAATGAATCCTCTGCCATACTCTGCTTTGCAGTGATTTGACATCAAGTTATCACCTTAAAATCTTTAAGGACTGGAAGTCCAGACCCAGCAAAACACTTAACCATGCACTTTTCTGGAGCCAGTTCTGGACTGGGGCAAAAAAAACCCTTCAAGCCAGGCTGGTTTTCCATGGTTTTATGTTCTAATCTAAAATAGCTCTACTATTAGAGCTAATAGCTCTACTATCTTTCTAAGCTCTACTACTACTCCAAGAAGGTTCAAATTCACAGCAAGATACCTTAACACCAGTTATATCAGCAAAATAACTTATTCTTCCCATTCACCCCATCGAAGGTCCTGGGGGGAAGCACAGGATGGTACAGACGCGGTGTTGAGTAGGGAAAGAATTGCAATAACAAGTTCTCTTCTCCGATTCCATTTTTCTCCGTGAGGTTATGAAAAATAAGGAAACTTAGTTTACACTAGAACATTTAAGTCCATCTTAATATTTCCTTATGTGTGTTATCTGCCAGTCATTTTCACCCATTAGTCTCAGCACAGGCAAACTATAAATAATAGTTTACAAATACACAAATAGTTTACAAATAGAATACAAATGAAGAGTGTCCCTTTTTGCCCCAAGAGACCACCCGGTCCAAGCACAGGGTGAGCTCAGGGAAGAGTAGAGGAGGATCTCTTCTCTCCTGGAATAGGGGTTGTACCTTTCTACCTACCTCTCAGACTGTCAAGAGGAAGTTTGCCTTGTGGATAATATTTAAGAAAAACAAACATGGAAGTTAATGGCACTGAAGCAGATGCTAAAATAGAGAATGTGCTTCAGCCACCTTCTTCAGTCCAGAGCAGACCTTGGCCAAGCCTGGCCAGATGTTTGCAAAATCACAGTCCCAGGACAGAGACATTTCCATGCTTTTTTTCAGAGTAGTTTGAACTACTTTTCTAACCAAGAGACACTTCATTAACACAAATACCCGTGAATCAGTGCTGTTATTTACACCAGGGCTTTGGGCTGCAGAGAATCATCACAAAAGCCCCCCAGGCAATATTACAATTATCAGCAAAGGTCACTTGTGTAAAATCCAGGTGCACGCAAAATACACATTAGCTTCAAACTCCTCCAGCCCTCCTCTCTTCCCTCGTGACTCATTAACCTTCTGGAATGCTAGAAAAGAAGTCATTTCTACCTAACTTGGCTTTCCCCCCCACTCCCTGCCTTCAGGGCACTGCTGGGTAAGGCCACCACTCCCTTTGTGGACTGGTGAATTCAGTCCAAGATCTAAAAACTCTGCTCCAAGTTTTCCCCCACTAGAGATTTATGGTTTTTTATATATATTATGTAATATATATAAAACATAAAACTTACATATTGCACACAGCTGTAACTAGAACAAGAGTTGTCCCACATCAAGCCAACTGAAGTCAACACTACAGCCATAGGTTGTGTGATAGAAAACCCCAGGTTCAGTGGTCTCAACCTTTTTCAGACGATCAAAAGCCACTTAATGAAGACAGCAAAATCCACTGAAACTAAACGTAACGAGCTCGCTTTTCAAAGTCAAGTTTCACAGATGCCTCAGACGCCCAGACGTCCACAGATGCCCACGAAGAGCTGAGTTTCCACAGATCACACATCGCATCGCACACAGACCACTGACCAAACTCAAGAACTCAGCAACAGAAAAACATTGGGCTAAAAATCACAGTGGCTGGAAGTTCTGGCTTCACTGAATTACACAGAACTGGGCAGGAACTGGAGGAGAACCTGACCCCCACTAACATGCCCCCTGTGAATGCAGCTCCTGGGACCCTTCCCCATCACGTGGCTGGGCAGGTTGCAAGTCATAAGCAGAAAGATCCATAGAAGGTACATTAAAATAGTTCCTCCCTGCCCCCACACAACAAGGCAGGACAGTTTTTCCATACTGCAAACATTTTTG
>JAOQGL010000040.1:65685534-65704704 GCA_027564165.1 Gallinago nigripennis | reverse complement strand
CAGCCTTCTCTTCTCCAGGCTAAAGAGCCCCAGCTCTCTCAGCCTTTCCTCATCAGGGAGATGCTCCAATCCCTCAAGTTGCCCTACCCTGTCTCTCTTGAACTGGGGAGCCCAGAACTGGACACAGGATTCCAGTTGTGGCCTCACCAGTGCAGAGCAGAGGGGAAGAATGACCTCCCTCAACCTACTGGCCACACTCTTCCCTGTGCAGCCCAGGATTGCACTGGCCCTCTTGGCAACAAGGGCATATTGCTGGCTCATGGAAAGTTTGCTATCCACCAGGACTCCCAGATCCTTCTCCTCAGCAGTGCTTTCCAGAAGATCCACCCCTAACCTATACTGGTGTCTGGCATTCTTCCTCCCCCAAGTGCAGGACCCTACATTTGTCCTTGTTGAACCTCATTAGGTTCTTCTCAGCTCTCCAGCCTGTTCAGGTCACGCTAGATGGTGGCACAGCCCTGTGGAGCATCAGCCAGCCCTCCCAATTTGGTGTCATCAGCTAACTTGCTTCTTAATCACCGAGCCCCCAGCGATCCCTCTCCCACTCACCCAGCTCTGTAGGTCATGAGCAAACGACCCTAAATGGCACCTGACAAATGTCCTAAATGAGTATATTTAAGGTTAAGAACGCGGGGAGGTGACAGAGCTCAGACACATTCCTGGTGACGCTGCCTGTATTTACTTCCTTGTGTTGGCTGGAGGTAAATTGTGGCTGTGAAAGCTTTGGGTTGTCCTGTTCTGAGGGTGGGGATGCATGGAACGTCAGGGAGAAACTGCTCCTGGGGCTGTGAGAGCCTGATGTGACAACCTCCATGGTAGGGAGCAGTGACACAGCACTGCATCCAGAGCTGGAAACACCAAGTGGTCAGGTAATTAGCCTTGTCAGATTTTATAGCTCATAAAATGGTTTGGGTGGGAAGGGACCTTAAAGCCCCCCCAGTGCCACCCCCTGCCTTGGGCAGGGACACCTCCCACCACACCAGGTGGCTCCAAGCCCCCTCCAACCTGCCCTTCAACCCCTCCAGGGATGGGGCAGCCACAGCTTCTCGGGGCAACCTGGGCCAGGCTCTCACCACCCTCAGAGTCAAGAAGTTCTTCCCCACATCTCAGCTCCGTCTCCCCTCTTTTGGGGTCAAACCCTTCCCCCTCCTCCTAGGCCTCCCCTCCCTCATCCAGAGTCCCCCCCCCAGCTTTCCAGGAGCCCCTTTAGGCAGAGGGTGTTTGCGTACAGGTGACAGTAAGGAGGCCGAGCGCTGATCACTGGGAAGTTCTAACAGGCTCCTTGAAACAGTTTTGCAGTTGCTCTCTGGCTGTTTGTGTCCCCTCTGGATCCTTCTTACAGCCCAAACGGAGGCTACAGTCGCCATCCACCTTCCTCTTCAGGCTAAACACTGTTGCCAGTGTTGGCAATGCCACTTCCCAGTTGTGATTGTCACTAGACGTGTCACACGGTGCTGTGCAGGAAAGATTCAAGCGTGAATCCCCCCTGACATGAGTTCCTGCAGGAAGCGGTGGCTTCTGTAGGAGCTGCTCTAGTTTGGCTCTTCCCGAAGCTGGACCAGGACAGGCTCACTCTCCTGCCTGGCTCTTTTTGTGCTCACATGAGGAAAGGTGGCACAGGGGGCCCAGACTCCACCGAAAGCTTGTGCTGCACAGCTAAACCCCGGGCTGCTCTGCTCTCTGCCAGGCATGAAGCAAGACAGGGGGGAGGAACATCAGTGACAGACTTAACAAGATTAATTAATGCATGTTGCCAGAGTAAGAGTCTTCAAGTGCTGCAAGGCTGGAGAGGAGTAATAAGCTCTGTCAAAATACTCAGTTCTGCGTCAGAACCGAGTTCCACCCTGTGCTGCTTTATTTTAAGTGATATCCACGTGAATTAAAGTGTGTTTTGAAGGAGCTGTCTGTCTGGAGTGGCCCTGCTCCGGGATCACAATCAGCACCGAGCAGGGAGCTATGGAGAAACAACACTTGCACTTTTTATCTTGGGTTTTCATCCCAAAAAAAACACGGAGGAAACGGAGCTGGCAATAAATATTGGCGGTTTTGCCATGTAGCTGTGTTCTGGAAGCAGAGATTGCTGGAGGGGCAGCAGAGGCTCCCCCCACTCTGCTGAGTCAGGCTCTGCGTGCCAGAGCCACAGCCTGCGCCTGTAAACAGCCGGTATCACCCCAAATAGGTGTAGTCCAGGGCTTAAGGGAAGCCAAAGGTTCAAATACCTCCTTCAGGAAAGGACGCTTGGTTGCACCAGGAAATTAGGACAAAAAATACCAAGAAATGGTCTGCAGCTGTGTGAAAAAGTTTGAAAACGCAGTAAGAAAAGCAGCTCTGTTCCCTGTGTTCTGTGCTTCTGGCGGCGGTATTTAAACCTCTCTGCACACAATTGGCTCTGTCACCAACACCCCTCCCCTACAGCCACAAGCGTTCCCATTCCCACCTATTTGAGCAAAAATCCTTGCAATGGCTCGGGCCTGCTTGCTGTTTTACACGGGCTGCTTTTATTTCCCCAGCAATCGATGAGTACAAGCCCCTGGATGCCACCACCAACCCCTCTCTGATCCTGGCTGCTGCCCAGATGCCAGCCTACCAGGAACTGGTGGATGATGCTGTTGCCTATGGGAAAAAACTTGGCGGGTAAGTAAAGAGGGTTTTTTAATCTCGGTAGATCTATATTTAAGATGCCTTATTTATATAAATAGCATTTAGTACTCCTAGCAATGTACTGAGGTTTTCCCCGCGTGTATCTGTGGGTGTATCTCCTGCCCCCAAAAGCCTCAACCCTTAAAGAAAAACATTTGCTGCTGGTTTCCTGCTCGGGAAAACACTCTTGAGTCAACAGCATTTTAGGAAACGGTATCCAAAGGCTAATAGTGCTGGTGGAACACCGAGGGCAGAACGTAAGCACAGAGCACAGCAGAAGTGGCTACTTGAACTCTGGAATTTAATGTTAAATGAGCTGTGAAATTTGATCTTCAAATCCATGCCAAGGTGTGAAGGCACTTTTTGTTGTTTGTTTTTTTTTTTTTTCCTCCCATAGAAACTATTTTGTTCTTTATGTTTTTTTAGGTCAGAAGAGGAACAGATCAAAAATGCTTGTGACAAACTTTTTGTGTTGTTTGGAGCTGAAATCCTGAAGAGGATACCTGGCCGTGTGTCCACAGAAGTAGATGCAAGGTTGGCTCTTCTTCCTCTGTGTTACCCTGGATACGTGTACAGACAGAAAGAGACACGATGGGAGTTGGAGGAAGATACTCGTGACTGGACAGCTCACTGCTTTAGGGCTAACAGGAGTTAATATGTTTAATTAGAGCATAGATTTTACTTAGTTTGCTTGATTATAACTTAACTAGGTGACAACACTTTATAAAAACAAGTAAGACCGAGCTTGGATTTTTGTCACCTTCCTCTTGTTCTTTAAGCAAGAGAAACCTCACGTTTCCAGCAGATTTAGGAGTTTTGCTCATTCTTTTCTGTTTGAGAATGTCTTCTCCATTTACCAAGAAATCTTAACAGTTTATTTGAAGACCTGCATAGGATTCGGCTGTTAACCTGCTCCTTGCCAATTTACTTCTCATGCTCAGCTTCTGCATTTGTTATGAAAAACTCGAGGAAAACTGTAATCTGTAACTTTTTCAAGCAAAGCTGTCTTGAGCTCTGGATTCTCCGAGTCAGTCACACACCTACTTGATGGGCTCGCAATCCAGGAAGTATCTCTGGGAGCAAAAACCTGCCGTTGGCATATAAATGCTGATAAAACAGTGTTTTTTAATGTGGTTTGGGGGGGTAGAGTATTTAAAAAAACAACAACAAAAAAATCAACCCAATCAGTTTTAAGCAGTTCTGCTCTTGTTTCAAAGGTTGTCCTTTGATAAGGAAGGAATGATTCAACGGGCCAGGCGCCTCATTGACCTTTATAAGGAAGCAGGAATTGGTAAAGATCGTATTCTCATAAAGCTCTCATCAACATGGGAAGGAATCCAGGCTGGCAAGTAAGTGTTTGTGTCCCCGGTGTGTGATTTGCTGATTCTTAGCACGCTTCTGCCTGTTCGCAGGAACCTGACAAACTCATTCTGCACTTGCAATACAGAACTGTTTTGAAAGCACGGCACCAGGAGACCTGTTCCTCGGGCTCCAGTTCTGCAGGGTGCTCTGCTACAGCTTTCTGATGAAAAAGGAAAAGTTTCTTCATACAAAGCCAGGCCACAAACAAGAGTTTCCTGAAATATCACGCGAAACTCTATGCGTTTGGTTCAGGGAACAGCGTTAAATAAAGCAAAGTCTGGCAGTGCAAAACATTTGCTGTTAGCTTAAAATGCAAAAGCTTATAAACCGTACCACATTTCTAATTTAACTCAAGAAAAGCAGTAGTTTTAACTTACTAGCTTGTAACTAGCCTATGAATTGAGGCGGTGAGCAAAGTGCTGTTTCAAGCCAGGCTGTGTCTGCAGGGTGCTGGAAGCAGAGTACGGGATTCACTGCAACATGACCCTGCTGTTCTCCTTCGCCCAGGCCGTTGCCTGCGCCGAAGCCGGAGTCACTCTGATTTCCCCCTTCGTAGGACGTATCCTGGACTGGTACGTTGCAAACGGAGATAAGAAAACCTACGAGCCTTCAGAGGATCCAGGTAAAACCTCCTTTTAATGTATTGTTAAAAATACAATAGCTACTCATTCAAACCGCCATTTACTCAAATGAAAAAAATATTCATTTTGAGCATGTTCTAAATAACCATTTGTACTTCAGATGAATTCTCCTGAAAAGCTGCTGATCTCTCCTTTTTAGGAGTGAAGAGCGTCACCAAGATCTACAACTATTACAAAAAGTTTGGCTACAAAACCATCGTGATGGGTGCTTCGTTTCGAAATACGGGAGAAATCAAAGCGCTCACGGGCTGTGACTATCTCACCATTTCACCCAAGCTGTTGGCAGAGCTCAGCAAAGAGCACGTCAAGTTAACTCCCACGCTCAGTATAAAGGAGGGTAAGTCCCCTTCTGTGTGACACAGGCTTCCTCAGCCTCCCCTTCTTCAACGGTGTGGCTCCCCTCAGCTCCAGGGTTCTTGCTTCCGCCCTGCTCTAAGGGGAATTCCTCACCCCTCTCTGCAGGAAATACCGGAGCCTCGTTACAACAGTGCAGCTATAGCTGCTGACTCACAGTCAGTTTGTTAGTGTTTGGGGTCACTAATTGCAATTAAGATGGGCTTTGAGTGTGCTGGAATAGGGTGCCCCCCTCTCCTGAGAGCACAGGGAGAGCAGAAGGAGGAGTTTTACACTTTGTATGATTGGAATGAAGTTTTACTGAATATTAGCAAAGATGCCAGTCCTAGTTTAATCTTATCTTAATATTGTGTCAGCCATACAATTAGCTCCAGACATGCCAAAAAGAGTGTTTTCATCCAAAAACTCTAGAAATTAATCACAAATTAAATGACTTGGTCTAAGTGATCCCGTGCCACCATGATTTTGAACGTCTGTTCCCATTGCACTACCCTTGCTTTTCTTGTTGCTTATTGAAATGCTACTTTACAACTCAGAAAATGAGATTTGTGCACAGCTGTAGCCACGAGCTGCTGCTTGGAGGCTTGTTCTCAATCGAGCTTTTGTTAGGTCCTGCCAAATCATCAAAGACCTAATTGTTTGGCATATTTGCTCAGAATGTCTCACTGCAGTAGGACTGTTGCATAAGTCTTGAGAATAGGCCTGGAAGTACCGTACCATTCGGAAGCAGATACAAGATAATGGCAGACACATAAACATTGTGTTTTCAGAGAAACTCATTATCCAGGCTACTTTCCCCCCAAAAAAAAAACCAGACCAGGAGCACTTTCAGTCTTGCACCCTGAAGTGTGTTCCTGTAATAAATTGTGTTAAAAGCGGTGGTTGACATTTTTTAATAGCTGGAGATGGTCAGAACCCTGAGACTGTTTTAGGAAAGCCTGTGGTGTTTGATAATAATCTGATTAGTATGGTTTGGTTTCTTTTTCAATTCCCCCTGCACAGCTCAGGCTTGTCCGCTTGAGAAGATCCACCTGGATGAGAAGGCATTCCGCTGGCACCACAACGAGGACCAAATGGCTGTGGAGAAACTATCTGATGGGATCCGAAAGTTTGCTGCAGATGCAATTAAGCTGGAGAGGATGTTAAAGGTAGATGTTATATCACGCTGCCTCCTGCCACCCCTCACATTCCCCCACGTTCCTCGTGGCACGGCTGAGGATTAGGAACCTGTGAGCAAGTCCCATCAGGTTTTTACACAGGCGTTATCTAGGAGAGGCTGGTAGAAAACTGCCCACCTAAATTAAGGGAATTTGGTAAACTTCACTGCATCTCAAGAAAGAATTCATGCCAGATGTACAGCCACACCTGCGGTGCGAGGCCCAGGGCGGTGTTCAGACTGGCAGCTGATCAAGATAAGGCTACTGGCAAAGAGAACAGTCCCTCAAGTCTAATTCTGAACTCGTTTGCTGTCAGCAGGGGTAAAAGACACATAAATAATCCTCAGAGTGAGCTGGAAATAAATCATGCGTGTGCTTGGCACGAGGAGGCACCAAGGAGAGATGTGTTGAGTACTGCCAGGCCCTGGGAAAGTCTCCTCTCCGTTTATGGAGGGTCTTTCAAACGATTAATTGAATTTTGGGGGAAAAAATATACACAGAGTGTACCTGATCGAGGCACTTGTTCTTGCTGACTGACAACTACTTTCTAGTGACTTAAACCTGCTTTGCTGGAGCTCTGCTGCTTCTACTGCAGCTCTCGAACTGCTGCACGGTTCCCAAACTCTTTACTCAGCTGCTCTTTGTTCCCTTCTCTCTTTCTAGGAGCGAATGTTCAGCGCTGAAAACGGAAAGTAGAAAAATCAGGCTGCCCCTGAGTGCTCCAGGCTGAGTGAGTGGATGAGCTGAGGTTCAGCAGATGTACAAATGTCGTACCTGTCAAAGTCTCATGCTGTGTATGGATAGATTCCTCTATGATGCTTTTATATCAATTTGCAAAGGGACAAATAGAATTTCAAATTTTTGTGGCACTTTTTGTCAATACATGCAAAATTAACACAGACTTTCCTTGTAATGTGCTCATTTCCCTGCTGCAGGGGAAACCTGATGTAGTATTTTAATTTTTTATTAAATTCCTAATTAAGTTTCCATTCCTAATACATTAAGAAAGGAGGTTTGTCTTTCATGCTGTCTTATTGTCATTAAAGAGAAGACACAGGCTTCAAAAGCCATCTTTGGTACAAAATCCACAAATGCTCTTACCTGAGATGCATATATATAATATATATATTATATACATCAAACCAACTAGGCTCCAGTCTCTTCCTGGCCTCTTTCTGCAGCCCAGGTGGCAGCAGCAGGGACTTGCTGGTTGCCAAACCTGCTGAATGTCATCATAATTAGTATGTCAAGGCTTTTAATGGGGAGGAAAAAAGCTGTATCATTAGCAATTTTTAGGAATTTTATCAAATCCTGGTTTTGTGTACCCAAAGCAAGGTAACGGCAAGAACAAGGAATTGATTGAAGCTGAAAATGTCACTGGGATTACAACACAGGGCTAAGCTACAACTACCCCTGAGATTACCGAAGGCTACACTTTCAAAATTAGTAACTAAGTCTCTCCAGCAGTTAATGAATAACTCGATAATTGGTTAATCTGAGTTGGCAGAGCGAGCATGTGGATGCAGCTCCCCATCAGCTGCTCAGAGCTTTGTAGATTGTTCTCTTCTTCTCTTTATGCAACACTCGGGGAATTGCTGCCAACCCCACCTCACAAACGAAGGGGGTTTGTCTTTGGGGGTGTTGGTTGTTGGTTTTTTTAAAGTTCTGTCACCCTCTCCTCTCCTCATTGTTCTGAAGCTGCTGCTTCCAGCCTTCCTCAGGAATGACCTAATCTTAACGCAGCACTTACTGATTACAGGGCTGTTCTATTAATTTGGGATGCATCCGATTACATTTCATGCTGTATTTCATTAAGACTAATTAATTTGTTATAAAAGTGTGAAGCCTCAGGTAGAGAACAAGGCTTTTGGCCAGTCCAGATCTACACTTCCCTGGGACAGCCTTAGCCACGCTGCACAGCACCACTGGGACACTCACGGCTGCAGAGAGGACAGAGCAGCGAGAGCCACCACAAGCCAGAGCAACCAGGGGTGACTTCAGAAAGACAACACAACTCACAACCAGGCATTTCAGTGTGTTTTCTCAAAACTGCTGTTACAATAGTCAGAACAGGTGACGGGGTAGGATGTGGATCCTCAGACGGATAAGAATATTCCCCCACAGCAACAACAACCCTGCTTAATTTAGTGAACTGTGAATGTTAAACACAATGTTGGTGGTAGAGCTCAAGCTTTTCCCATCTTCTGAAGGGGAAGGTCTGGGGCTGTTGCAGGTCTCCCTCTCTTTCTTCCTCCCATTCACTGACAGGCCATAAGCCTCTCGACAGGCTCTAACTCCCCCTGGACAGCGGGATGATTCCCAGCCTGCCATGACTAGTCTAACGTCCTAATGCCTGACTTCTTAGCGAAGGAATTAGGAGGTATTTTAGGCTGCTACTGCATTCTTACAGGTGGAAGGATTCAGGCACGATTACACCCCAGAGAAGCTGCGCTACCCGAGTTCACACTGACTCTGACTGGTCCGTCCCCAGACCAGCTTCATTCCAGAAGCTACACAGAAGGTCCATCTGTCTGAGCTTTGCATTTCCCAGCCCGCTGGTACCAACAGGCAGCTTTTTGTCGATTCCTTTAGCGGAGTCATTCTGAGCTTCATACCTATTTCCCATTACAAACCAGTAATTCCAAGTTAATGGAGTGCTGTCAGAGCCCTGGGGCACCAACGCATCTTTTCTCCAGAAGAACACGGAGAGCTACACACCAGTTTACTGAAACACCTCGGCTGTGCTTCTGAGGTCCCATCACTTCCCTTCACCTGCCCTAGGCTTTAGCTGCTACTGACAAAGGGTCAACCTAGAAGTAACTTTCAGATTACCTGGAAATGTCATTTTTTCCTCCCAATACCAGCAAATTTGCTTTTTTTTGCACACTCACACCATAAGCCTGACAAACTCTGAGCTTCCCTTCCACCCCTCTGAGCTTCTCAGAGTTGTGTCAATCTGAGCCCAAAGGTCTGTGCCCAGGTAAGGTCTGGCTGACAAATCACTGCTCTTTCACTTTCCCCAAAGCCTCTTCATTCTGGGGCTTTCTCAATCAGAAAGAAACCGACCGTTTTTTTGAAAAATATTTCCCAATCAGCCCTAAAATATTCATAGATCGAAGTCGGTCACTTGAGGACCGAGGATCCCAGTAAAAGCTTTCTTACCCTGCTGAGCTGGTAACCTCACACGTCTCTGAGCAACCAGCCCCACACCATGGCAGGGTGGGAATTCGGGCGCATGGAATTTGGGGTTTGCTGCTGTGAATCTGGGCTGTCAGAGGGTTTGAGCCCCTGCAAGAAATACCCCTTCTTCCTCCTGGATGAGGCGAGGGCCCTGCGCCCTCACTGCACCAGCAGAGCCATGGGATCTGCCACCTCACGTAGCTGGGACGCAGCTGGCCAGCCTCAGTAACACCGTGGGGTTCAAACACAACCCTGAAGCATTCCAAAAGGTGCTCAAGACAATAAAATCCTACAGTGAAAGAGGAAGAAGGAGGAAAAGGTACCTCAGGAACAGGCAAACCTTACTCTGCTTGTCTACAGACACGCGGTCCCTTTTGGAGCTGAGGGGGCAGGAGATGACCCAGTTACACACAAAATGGTCACTGTCAGGGGGTCCCTTACCTGCTCTGGTGGCAGCTGGGGTTTCCCCACTTCAGCACAGGGGCTTCTTCTCTTCAGTCCAGGCTGGATGCTGTGAGGTGACCGACATCCAAAATCCACATCCCTTCAGAAACAGAGCGAAACCCAACCAACACAAACCCTCAGCCCTTACATCTGTTCATCCCGTCACACAAAGCACTTTTACCCCATAACTCTTCCCCAGCTCCATCCCTCTCCAGGGGATGAGGAGATCTCTCCCGGGATCCTGTCTGAACCCAGTTTACAGTCTCCTCCTAGTGGTTTCCCAGACCCCCACACCTCCTCAGGTTAAGAAGTCAGGAGCAGGAGATGTCTTTTGTCTCCCAGAAAGGCTTTTAGCTATCACAGCCACAAGGAGAAGCTTAGAGCCAACAAGCAGTGGCAAAGAAAACATGGGGAGGAGGGTGAAAATCCCAAAGAACCCTTTAAAACTTAATTTTAAAATGCTTTTACCCTTTATTAAACATACCCAGAGCCAGTACTACTTCCCAGCCACAAAACCTAAACCTTTCCAGCCCCTTGGGCTAAAAAGCCTCCCTTTATCACCTTCACCTGAGCCCACCTACTAGACCCTCCCCAGGAGAGGAGCTTCACCTGGGCTCCCCCAGCCCCACACCAGGAGAAGAGCCAGCACTGAGGCTGTATCTCCCCCAACCTGTGGGTCTTCCCTACGTACCAGGATCCCATGAATTTCTGTGCAATTAGTGCTGCCTTCAGAGATCTTGGCATCTATCAGTGTCCCGGAGTATTCCTGCAAGAGAAAAACATTCAGGAAAAAATATTAGAGCCTCCAGCAACAGCAGACTGTACCCAGAGCTCCAAAAGGGATTTAAATGGACATTTCAAACTCTTTTCACTATAATTCTCTGGCAGGGAAGTAAGTGGCAGAAATATAATTAAGAAAACAAATCCACTGGAGAAAGCAAACTGTGTTTAACAGAGTGGGCAGTTCAGCTCGGGAGCACGGAATACAGCCGGTGGATTTTGTTTGTTGTGTGGGTGTTAATTTTTGTCAGAGTTAGGTTGATGGTTGGACAAGATGATTTTGAAGGTCCCTTCCAACCTGGAAGATTCTAAGATTCTATGATTTGCTCACAGAACTGAAAAAAACCCACCTACAAAACACGCAAATCATGAAGCAAATAAATTTAGGACTTAGAAGGAGAAGAATAAATGGAAGTAAAAAGCTGAAATACCTTTTATTTGGGATCAAATTTTGTCACCTAGGTTTCCATGCAGGCTTTAAAATTAAATATTAGGTATATTCCAAAGAGAAAATACGAAATATCCAATTTCAGTGATTTTGCTGCTTCTTGGCTAAAAAAAAAAAAGTTCATCATATTCAGTACAAAGTTATGGAAAATGTTTTCAACACAAACTAATTAAGAAAAATAAAAGATATATATAATCCCAAACTCAGCTCTGGTCTCCCTACGGCACGCTTTATTATTCTTTCCCAAGGGTCCAAGGTAAGAGAAGAGCCTCGCTGTAAGGGCTTGTGGGGTTGGGGATGGAAATCAAAGCACATGGCTGAGATTCAGATCTCCCAGGCACCCTGAACACACCCAGAAAGAATATTTAGTATGAGATAATATAGGAAATAGCATGTGATAACTGTTAGAAGAGGATTAGATACACTTAGTATTAAGTCAATACAAGTAATTATTAATTGACAGGCAGCTCCGATCAACTTAGCGTTAGTGTAGCTGCTGGGGAAGTGAAAGGATGAGGGAGTTTAGGCAAAGCAGCCAGTTCTGGGGCAAAAGGTGGGAAGGAACTCCTGAGCTCTGAGGAGCCGTGGAATATATTTTTTACCTTATATGATTCCACCCAATTATTTTGTATGGATTTAACTGGTTCTGTACTGGAAAATAACAGAACAGAGATATGGCAGCATAACCATTCCTCTCTCTCCTTGATCCAACGTAGGTGGAGAGGCTTCCCCCAAGGACACCCAAACCAGGCAGGTTTTGTCCCATGTAATTTCTCCATAAATCAACACTAATGATTGTCTGAGGGAGCACTAGTATTCTCCTTTTTACTTTTTTTTTTTCTCTTTTCACTCCCTGTTTGTACATTTTGCGCCAATTTCATTTCACATCACTCATGAATTTGCTGTAGCTGTACAGCATTTATTTTTGAAAATTTCTCTTCTGCTGGGAAAAGAAGTAAAACCCCTCCGCCACCCAGAAAAAGTGGAAATTCCTTCTAAAAATTCCTTCTAAACTGGGAATTCAGCTTCACCTCTGCAGCACAAGTCCTGCCTCTTATTCCCAGGAATACATGACTCCAGCGAATATTGCTGGTGCTTGATCCTGGAAATGAAGAAACCGGAGCAACCCCCCAAGCTCCAACTCCCCTCCAGCACCAGCACACCCATTACATTTAAATCTCAGTTGTTCAAGACTCAAAATGAACAATTTTAAAAGAATCTGCTACAATTCAGGGTTGGCCCTGGCAGAAAAACTGCCGAGTGGAGACCTCTGGGGAGGAAGAGGGTTTAGTGATGCTGAGGAGGGATCATGTCTAAGGAAACGATGCAGGGTAGTGTTAGCACATGGTGATTTAGGAAATGACAAAGGATTGAGGCTTTTGGGATATTATTTCTAACTATGCTGCCCTCACCCTCGTAAGAAAAGGAGCACGACACTATGGTCACAGATTTCTGGGAAGCCACAGGAGTGGTTTGTTGCTCACAGCACGGCTGGGTGTATATAATTCTGCCACTACACATTTTGGGCTGCTGTAGCCCTGGGTGGTGTCCCAGGTTTTCCCTCCTTCAACTGCAGAAGGTGTAGGGCCCTTTTTCAGGAACTGGAAGAGGAAAGTAACAGCTTTGCACCTAGGGGGTCGGGGATGGGGTTGGCTGGTGGCTGAGGAGGAAGGTGAAGGTCTGCCTGGAGCTCTACCACCACCTCGTGGGGAGGCAGCAACATCCCAAGACTCCCAGAGAAGCAATTAACTGATTTATTAGTTATTAGCCTTCCCCTGTGGTGGCAGGTCTCCAGTTTCATCCTCCGGCTCCCTGCAAACACACGAGGCTTGGGGAAAAGAAAAGGAAAAAAACCAACCCAAATGCTTTCTTTCCTCTTTCAGCTCCCTCTTGCATTCCACGACCCCATGAGCAGAGGGAGAGGGGCTGCTGCTCCCCCTCTATTCTTGAAACAAGGGTGCAGGAGAGCAGAGCTGTCGGGGGAAAAGGCAGTAGGATCCACTTATCTGACACAGGAGGTAAATTCATTTATTTTCCACCTCCCAAGGCAGAATTTCACTTTAAAATTAGTCCTTAGAGACACATTCTTTCCTGCAGGGAGCAACCACGCAGCTGGGGGGGGGGGGTGGTGCTGGGATGCAGGGACATGGGTTTGTCGTCTTGGTAGTGAAAAAAATCCTTTGTGGGGGTGCAATAAAGGAATGTTTCTGTACTGCTGTAAAGAAACTGCTGTAAAGATTATCCTATGGATAAATTATCTGAGAAAGGCCCTTGTCCTACTGGATTTATTCCACAAGTGTTTCTGTGGCACATATTGCAGGGATGCTCTGAGGCTTCCAGCAGATACTTCAACTTCTGCCTGTAAAAAAATCTGGGGAAAATACAGAATATGCTCCTGTGCATTATCCCAGACAAGATCTAACACTCTTCGTGGATGTGGTTCCCTAATAAAAACCAAACTCAGCAGCTGGATGTTGCTAGGAACAGAGAGATTCCTAGGTAATAAGCCTGGCTGATGACATCCCTAGAACCATCACACACTCCAGAGCCCAACGCTGAAACCATCGGGATTTGTGCAGGTTGGAAATCTCCAGGATTTGATGCTTTCCATGCGCTTGAGAAGCAGTTTCTGGCTTTGGGACAAAAGGGCCCCATCATGGGGTTTAAATGCCAGAATCCTCTCCAAACAACCGACCACAAAGGCCGTGGAACACCAAGGATTTGCAAACGTTGCCAAAAGCTGCTCCTCTCTGGGGCGTGCGAATCCCAGGGGAAAAGCATCCCGCTGCAGAACACGTGCTAAATGGGTATGGCAAGAGCTGGTGTATTTGGGGGACCCCAAACATCACCTCTGGCTGATTCCTCACCGGTTCCAGTCAGTTCTACCCTATTTCTAACCCCCATCACTCAATGAATCATTAACACAGAGCTTTCAAATTAACTTTAAGCTAAAGATTAGCACGCCTGGAGGTGAAGGGGAGAAAACACTCACTGTGCAAGGCAGGACACCGATAGAGCTCGACAGGCACAAGGAAATAAGCAGCAACATCCCTCATCTATGCTAATGCTCCCCCAAAAAACATCTGCTGCTACTTGTCACAGCCTTGTTAAGCAGAATTGGGTTTAAAAAAGTATTTAAAATTGGGCTGCTGAGCGGTGTCAGCGTGCTCTAGGATTACAACCAGGGAGAGGAGAATACCTGCCATTTTAAGACATTTTTAAAATCCAGTGGTGGAAAACAAACTTGGGATAAATATCGTCGCTGGGAGGCCTGGGATGAGACACGTCCCTGAGCTGCTGCTGGGTTTGACCGGGAGGGAAGCACAGCACACGAGGGACAGAAGATACAAACCCAGGTATTCACGTTCTTCAGCATAGGAAGTTTAAAAATGCAACTTAACCAAAAATCCTTACTCTATCCATCATGTCACTTCACATTGTTTTACTTGATGTAAACACTTTCTAAGCAAAAAAATGAAGAAAAATCTAAACCCATCGTTATATTTGTAGAACAGAACTAGCATGGAACTGAAGTGGGGAAGGAACTTTACAACACCCCGACCTGCACCCGCGCTGTTGCCCTTGGAGCCTGTACTGCAACCCCGCTGCTTCTGGTTCCAGCACGAATAGGAGTAACAGAAACAGCTCGATCTGCTATTGAACATTTTTGTGGAGTCAAGAGGTTTGCTGCTCCACTGAAAGCTCTTCCAATATGAAGAACTAGATGAAAATTTACAAAAGGGCATGAACTCTGTGTCATTCTCAACTACGAGCATAATTAGTTCTGTGTGCGTATGACACGTTAAATGGTAACGAGCAAAAATGATGGACACTGCCTTTGCATTTTAATCCACTCACATAACACCCCCTCAAAATAAACAGAATAAAACTTCCTTGAAGGTAGCTGGTGAGAGGAACTGCTTCACATTTTTTCCTTTAATCTAATCTTTTTTTCCCCCCAGTTTTAGAAGCATTTTTTCCCAATCCCTGGCTAAAATTGGCCGTGCCATACGAGAAATTAGAAGAGCTATCATCACTAATTGCTCAGTTTGCCAACGTGATTTCTAAAGACGGCACAGCGCTGGCTCGCCATTCCCACGAGAGAGAGGGATGTTTCACCAAAATCATTCTGCCTCCTCGCTGGAAGCTGGGCCACATCCTCACAGCCACCGACCCCCGCAGCAAACTGCCGGCACACACACTTGCACCCATCACCTCTCCAGCCCCTCTGCGCTGGATCACACAATTCCCACTCCATTCCCCAAAAGCAGCTCCAACACTGAGGACAGTTTTGGTTGCCAAGGAGATAGGAACGGACACGTGATGTGGAAAAAAAATTAAGGTACAGTTATTCTTCTTTATCTGCTCCCATGTGGGAAGAACAAGGAAGTTTAAGAAAATCTAGAAGCGGTGTCCTTTGTAGATCAGTGTACTTCCCGATGCAGGCACAAACAGAGCACTTCCAACAGGTCCCAGATTCCCCAAAATAAGGAAAATAGTACAACAGAGAATTGACGAAAGCATGTAATGGTCTGAATAATGTTTTTTTTCACCTGGCAGCTTATTGATGACCCTGGAGAGAGCTTCACAATTAAGGAATGAAAACAGGACACGGGGTAGACAGCAATATTCTGTTTTTACAGGCAGACAATGAAAGGTCAAGTGATTTTTGACAACTTCACATGGAAGCAGAGTCTCAAAGGTAACACAGACTTGTAGCCTCTCAGCCTCCCACATCAGGAAGGAGACTTCATTGTGCAGCTGCAGCTGGGGGTGGCAGAGCTCTCTCACCTCAGAAGCCACATAAATTGTGCTCACCTCCACCAGGATCCCAAATTCCTGACCCCAACCCCGCTAAAATTCCCTGCTCAGGCAAACACTGGAGCTCAGGACATAAAGCTTCACCTCCTCTATTTAAATAATGGGAGAGAGTGTCTCCTTGCTGTACATACACAGTGTTCAACACTAAATGACCCCAATTCCACACACAACTGCAGCACAAATACAAGAATTTGCCACATCATTTCAGCAGACAGCCTGCTAGAGAAAGTCTTGACAGTGACAGAGGTCAACAAATCCCCAAGAAGACTTCTCAGGAATGAGGATTTAAGCCATCAAAGCTATTTGATAGTTCAATTTCTATCAAAGCCCAATTTTCATTTCAAATTCTAATTTTATTTTCTATCAAAGCCAAAAAAAAAAAAATCTGTAAGCTGGGCTACAGAATATAACAGTAGAAGACCCATCAAATCCCATAAGAGATTATCTTTTAAAAATCACACTGAATTCTTCAGCTAGAACTGAAAAATTGAATTAGTACAGAAAAGACATGGGATTACCCTGCTTGATGATGGTTATAACCATTATATTATCCTGTTAAGAGAAAAAAAAAAAAAAGCAACCACAAAGGTCCTTTCCCTCAAAACACTGCAGAAATGTTGCCCTCAGTTCCAAGCCAGAAGGAAAAATGCCAATCTGTCTGCTTTCCCAGAGATTTATTATGTTTGAGCCTGAAAGAGCAGAAAGTATTTTTGGTCTCATTATTCCTTTTCATGCTCAGCTGCAAGCCACATCTGCTGCTCAAGAGGAATGAGAAGGCCAGATTTCATCTTATAGCTGGTTCCTCGGAAGACGTGATCCACAGTAGCTGTTTCCATTTTTTTCCTTCCTTTGTCCACAGAATTCCAGCAAGAGACAACCACAATGGATTTGCCAGAGAGAAATATTTCAAACATTCCAAAGAGAACAAAACCCATATCATAAGCACCACAAAGAAGGACAGATAACCAGTTAGAAGACCTTTTAAAAACAGCTGAGCAAACTTTTTAAACAGAAGTCCAATAATGTCAACAGGCATGGAAGAAAACAAGGGCACATTCTGCTGCCAGTATCAGTGCAGGGAGCTGCTTTCAAACAACTGATTCTACTCTAAATAGAGTTCAGACAAGCATTTTCCATCCTATTCCAAGTACCTCCACGTGTCCCAGAGACATTTCGGAGTTCAGACAGTAACTTTGTGACCTACCAAAAGCAAGGTGAGAATGCACCTTGCATTTCCATGAACCTCCGGGTGCAGATTTTGATATTTGAAACACAAGCTCCAGACTGTTCAGAGTTCCAGGTCCTCTTTGGGAGAGAGTTAATAACGATCGGCCTAGAGCAGGGTCTTCAGCTTCAGCAATTTGTATTCACAGCACCAAATATATATATATTTTTTTTAACAAGCCACAGTTCCCACAACTGTAAGTTAAGGGTCTAGGGAGAAGCGGTGAAAAAAGACGTAGCAACAAAAAGGCAAGGTTGCTTCTGAAGCGTGATGCACTTCAAAGTCTCCTTATTCACAACCTTCATCCGCTCAATATATGCAAAACCTGACATTGCCACTTCCGAGTCCAGAACAGAATTTGAGAGGGCTGTTTTCTCCAGTTCACAGACAAGCAAATCTTAGCCCCGTTGGCTCTTCATCCATCCCATTTGCAAAGGGACCCGCTCCTTCATTTCCTGCTGAATGAAACACATCCAAATATGACACAACCTGACAGAACTTCTAACACACATTCACCTGAACAAAAGATTTTTGGGCTTATTTAGATGTGTTCTTCTACGTGACAAGATGACAGTCAAACAGCCAAGCCATCACCAAAGAAATTAAATCCATTCAATCCCAGTACTCTAAACTACAGCTGATTAAATGTTAACTTGCTGAAGCACAAAGAACAACACACAAGAGATGTTTCTCTTAACAGAAACATTTTGTGGAGCCTACTCTGCATTTTACTTTACCAATCTTAAGATAGCTGTGCATTTCCCAACCCATTTTACCTTATTAATTTTTTTTAATAATCACAAATGCTTTTTTACCAAGCAAGACATAACTGACTGAATTGCTAGACAGAAGAGGATACACACTTCAGCTGTTAGCCAAGGGAAAAAAGAGTCTTTTGGGGGGCAATACTCCCGGAACTAGAAGATGCTCCCCACTGTCTGTTCCTAGTTCTTACCTCCCACGTTGCCTCACCTGACATTGCAAAGAATGAGAAGATTCTGGACGGCAGGAAGAGTGGAATTCTCATTCTGTCCTGTCACCAGGTGCCTGTCCAGCACGACGTGCACAGCATCCGGACTGCTGGCTAAACCCAGGAGAAAAAGCAACAGCCATTGTGTTAGTGGGCACCACCTCAGTTTCAGTATCCCATCTCTGGGAGAGCTAACACAGGAGGTAACTGTTTTGATCAGACAGATTAACTGGGTGCCTGCTACGTTGATCTAGAACCCCCACAGATACGGACAATCTTGAGCCCCTGATCCTGAAACAATGTCACTCGAAAGTCCTCTCTGAAAGGACAGCAGGACTGGTCCCTTGATTCAATGAACACCAGATGGGTAAAGTGCATATATCAAGACATTTTCATAATAAAAGCCTCAAAGTGTATATTTTTAAAGTTATGATTACCTTGCAATGCAACATAAACTCTTTTTATGTAAGACATCAAAGCTGCAATCACCAAGCTACAAACAGCCTGCAGGGAGATACTTTCTGGCCAGTTATAATACCCTGACGTGTTGGTATCTACCAGCAATGGTTCAGTATCATTCCAGACAGAACCATTATTCTGTCAGTAACAAACAACTTGTATTTCCTTCTTCCTCTCCCAGCCACTGACTGTCTAAATAAGTGCCTTCAAACCCCACACGCTTCTCCTCTTCTTGCTTCCTTCATCAGTACCACCGCAACCAAGCACGTGTGACAAAACCACAGTGACACCAGCTTTCAAACTGCCAGTACTGAACCCTTCCTACAGAAGGTGGCGGCAGCAGCTCACTCCAAAAGCATCAAGATCCCATTTAGACACAGGAGCAGGCTGACAGCAGCACGGATGGAAGAGGATTAAGCAAAGAATAGACAACAATTTGATAAGACAGTGGCATTTCTTCTTAGCAAAAAATAGATGCATGGCATTAGGAGCCCAGTTCTGTTTCCTGTCTGTGCCATGTGTGCAATCTCTAATCTGGTGGCTTCGAGCTGTACTAGTTCAATGGATGGTAACTACTCTGTTAAATAAAGGGTGACTTAGATATCATACATTGTTTCACTGAATTTCACTGAATTTCACTGAATTTTTTGGAGTTGGAAGGGACCATAGAGATCATCTAGTCCAACTCC
>JAOQGL010000040.1:65665202-65685434 GCA_027564165.1 Gallinago nigripennis | reverse complement strand
TTCCAACTTGTACCCATTGCCCCTTGTCCTCTCACTGGCAACCACTGAAAAGAGTTTGGTTCCCTCCTCCTTCAACCTTTGAGGACCTCAAACCTTCTTTGAGGACAGATTCTAAAAAATTACCTACAAAGAAAAGCAAACTGAACGACAGCTGCAATTGAAGAGAGATATTTATAGCTTATTATTTAATTCTCCCTGTCACTCTTCAGTATTACAAGAAAGCAGCCTGTAAAGGAAAATGACACTTTTCCCTCCACAATTAAAAATAACCTAGGGAAGGAAAAGTGACATTTTTGTGCTTTAATGGATTTAGTTTCCCACATGGGCCAGAACTTCAGATTTTGCAGTTCAAAAGTCAAACTTCTACATTTTGCCTAATAATAATCAATGAAATTACTAGTAACAAAACAAGAGAAATACTACAAAATCAGATCTAGGTATGAGTGAAACACTTGATGGTAAAAGACAACTTATCAGAGGAACTAGAATCACTCAGTATAGAGCCTCCAGCTTTACATAATGAAACATTTGGTCAAATAGAAGAGAATCCCAAAATCCAGAACTTAACCTCTCCTGGCAGAGCACGTGCTCCCTGCCATGCAGCGGGGAAGCGGCTGCAGCACGGTACCTACGTACAGACATCATTCCCCTGCAGGGCTGGACTGTGCATCTGCAGATTAATGCACACTCCACGTTGTGCTTTCACAGCAGGACACACGACCCCACATTCACCATGGGGTAAAAGCACAGCGATCAGTGTGCTGTACTGTACTGCCCTACTTCTCCACAACGCAGCATTTTGCGGCGTTTATTCTTAGAACACTCATCGTTTCTAATCCACCAGGGTATTTGTTTATATCCACGAAATGGAAATGCAAGATGAGATATCCTGTCAGAATCCTGTTCAGCTGTTGTTAAACTGGCACACAATTTGTCATTTGCAAAACACAGCCACCAAACGTGAAGCACCGGACAAAAAGAAAGCGACATACCACTAAATGTAGCTCCAGAATCCTTCACAAAATCTTCTACAATAATGGATAAACTGGCAAAATTAGGCTGCCTTACTAGTTCATTCACGGAAGGCTGAAAGAGATCAAAAGGAAATTAGTCTGTCTTGCTTTTTATAAAAAGAGCCAAGCAAAACCAACACATACTTCCACCGCAATTTATTTTTTCTGTTCCCCCTACGATTCTCCCAACTGTATATAGGAAACAAAACAGGAGTCAAGCATAAACCCAAATGACCACAGGCAGCTTCTGTGGATTTTCTGTAGGGAGCAAACTGAAAAATTTTGTGTGATCCATAAAGAAGAAAGAATGACACAAGCAATTTCTGCACATCAAGTGGACACTGAACAGTTGCACGCAATTAACTTCATAAAAACACAGACTGTTTGGCTGCTGGACACAAACATTTGGACACAAATGCCGTGCCACTTGCAGAGGCCAAATAACAGCACTCAGCTTTGGAATGAGTACAGGAAACAGCTTAAAGAGAGAAAAATAAAAGTACTTAGGTCGGGTTTTGTAGGCACAGAAAGAACTTTAATTTCATGGTTTCCATAGCGACTGTATCTGGGCCATATCATGTCATTTATTTTAAATATTTTATCATGGATTCTAATGCCAAATACAAGCACATCGGGACATTGACAGCTTTTGTGAGTCCCATAAACTTAATTTATTAACTTTGCATGTTAATTTTCAACCCTAGAAGTTATACTGTAGTGGTTTGCATCCTCTTGGCATGCAGGTACAACTGCCATAGCAATTGTGTGTGACGTGAGAGACTGGACATTAAATAAAACATCAACAGTATCCAGTTACTTTTTGAATTACAAGCCTGTCTGTACAAACAGCCTTTTTTCCTAGAACTTCCTCTTTCTTTTAAAATGACAAAGCACCTTGAGAAATATAAATTATCTCCAGCATTCATGAAACCAAAAAGAGTCATTCTTAAAAGCCCTCAGCTATGAATCCGAGGAGCTACAGCAGTCATTTCCAGCATTTCATCAACTCAGTTTAAAGTTTACTGAGCAATCGGAAGGAAAACGCTCTCCACAGGACAGCAAAGTGAGACAATCCCTTCTCACACTCTGTGTTGGGCTCCCTTGCCAATGACAACCCTCCATATCTTGCACACAAACCAAGGGCACCAAATGCATGATTCATGTTTGTAGGAAGTTCTAGGATAAGACTCATCCCCAGAAATCACAGGTGCCCACAGAGCAGAAGTCAGGTGAAAAGCTCAACCTACCCCTGTGAGGCTGTATCCCTGAAATACCCAGGATTTATCCTCATTGGTGGCACAACACAAAGCTGCGACGCCATGTCCAACAGCACAGATAGGCTCTATGGAAAAAGCAAAGCATCTTTGAGAAGCCAAAATACAGATAAGGGTTTGTAAGATTCTCCATGGTATACTGGTGTTCTCCATGTTTTATACTCTCTTAGGCTGTAAAGTTTTCCCTTGTACACTACAATAAGAATTGCTCCAGCCTTGCAAAGAGTTACCAGCTGTTAACTTCAAGTCCAGAGACAGCACCAGTCAAAGAGAAAAACACATAGTCAAATGGTAAATGAAAAGCACACATAGGTCTTGATTATCTACAGCCTTAATGAAGATCCTGGTACATCCCACATTTGGCTCTGAACCTTGAATCCCACTGACTTGGAGAGAATTTCCATACCACTGTAAGGCAGAGAACCCTCTTCTGACACAAGCATTGAAAAGCTAGTGATACATATAAATATACATTTACATAAAAAGGATACATTTAAGAGAAGACACATCTCTCTAAAGCAGCTCTTTCAAGTTCTGAATGCTCTTCAATGATGTAAAGTTTTCTAAGTCATTGGAAAGCAATAGTCTTACACAAACAGCAGAGTAGCACTATTTTATTTAAGAAAATATCTCATGATGTTCACCTACTGTTCTCAGCGCTGAAGTGCTGCAGTATCTTAGCCAGGTACCCGCTGTTTGCAAGGTCCGTCATAGCCCCGGGACAGTTTGGGATCAGCAGCGCGTGGTATCTAGCACCTAGTGAGGAGGAAAGGATAAACTAATCCCAAGGAACATCCAGAAAGCTTCATCATAAACCCATTTCAGATTGGACAAAATTTAAGACAATACCACATAAGTCAGTCAAAACCTGTATCAATGGAATGAGCTACAGAAATGAGTAGATTCATGTGGAGTAGAGAAAAAGGTCCTTTTCAGGACAAAGAATATACATTTTTAATGAGATATTCTTACACAGGCAAAGCTTAACCCCACTATGTCTGCTAGCTTCTACTTCAGCAAAATATTTATTTTAAGAAAATAACAATATAGAGTGTGTGTATATATACATAAGAGAATTACTAATTCAAGATAAGAAAATAACAATTGTATTTGCCAAGACTTCCTCTTAAAATAACAAAAAGTAGCAACTGTAGTTGCTAGGTCTTTCTCTTAAAATTACAAAAGCTAGCAACTGTAGCTGAGAGGGCTTCCCCTGAAAACCTAATTTTTAGGGAAGAGCAACACAAAAAAAGCATAAAGACCTAACACTAAGAAGCATTTGCTTCCCTGATAAATGGAGATGACACACTGACCAACAGCAAAGCCCGTACCATCGATGGACTCCAACTTGGCAGGGTTCGCGTACGGTTTCATACGAAAGTCCTGTATCCAGCGCATGTTGCTCTCACTCACATCCACAAAATCAATGGACTTTCCCTAGGGAAACCAGGGTTCAAAGACTGTCGTTAGTATCCCTACACAGGCACCCACCACTTTTCCTGAAGGATGACCATGTAATATTTTGAGAGCATTTAGCTCCCAAAAGGCTGAAGTTTTCCTTTTTTTCCACTGAAGTAATTCTAATAGCTCTCCCTCCACTCTTTATGTATAACAGGTACTGGACAGAGAGGTTCAAAACCATACTATAGGAAGCATGCATTCACCTCAATATTAATAAAACAGAATTAAAAAAAAATCCCTGTTAAAAAAATAATCTGTAAAGCCAATAAAACAACTCTCGAAAAGGTTTGGTATAATTCTGTCTCATCAACTAGACGCATCAATTGGATTCAAACCAAAAATCACGGTAATTGTTCATTTTTTACTTACCCCAGGAGTTGCAACTTGCAGATTAAAAGCAGAGCTAGCCAGCGTAAAGCAGTGAAGGAAGGACTGGGCTGACACACCTGAAAAACAGAAATATTTTTAATCCCGTCCACACTAGTTTATTTAATAAAGTACATAAGCTTGGTATTTTTGCTCATCTTATAGAATCATAGAATCATTTTGGTTAGAAGAGACCTTTAAGATCAACAAGGCAAACCATTAACACAGCTCTGCCAAGTTACCACTAAAACATGTCCCTCAGCACTACATCTCTCAGTAATTTCAGAGGGTTATTTTATGATGTAAGAAACGCACAGCCTTCCTTATACGTGAGCTATGTATTGAGAAAAACATGATGCAAGTACTCTGCCCAAATTGGGAGGGTACAGGGTAGGGAAAGAGGGAAGGAGGCAGAAGTGAAGGGAATTTGGTTTCCTCCACGTATAGATGCAAGCACAGCTCAGCTGTGTGTGCTCAGAAACAGGTATGTGCAGAGGGGAAAACCAGCAGGTATTCAACAGTATATCAAGAGGATATTAGCTGTTTAGCATAAATAAGCATTAATAGTAGAATAAATAATTTAGGATTATAACATGGTGTGATTTGTGCTGTTTGCCTAGCTTTACTTAGCATGAAGTGCTAGATTTGCTGAAGCCTTCAGGCCACAAGTTATTTTTCTCAACAATCTTCCTAGCAGCTGGTACAGTGATGTTTAGCCTTTTAGTATGGGAAAGCTGTTGGTACCACACGGAGGCTTTAGTAGGGTTCCCCCCCCCCAATTCTGGGGCTCTTCAATTCTGCAGGTTCTGCCCGTGAGTACTGGTGCACAAGGAACACAAACCAGAAGATTAGGAGGTGACAACCCTGATCTGAAACTGCAAATTAACAAGAGCCAGCCTAGACACAGAAAAAGAATCCAATAGTATGTTAGAAGACCCCAGACCAAAAATCACCACTGGACCAAAAGACACAGATGGTGCATGTCTGCCCAGAGAGGCAGGTGTAGATATCACAAGGATATAACTGCCCAGTGATTTATTTTTTTTTTGTTTGGGGTCCCTCTCTTCCATAGAGCCACAGAACCGCCTAAATTAGACGGGACCTTTCAGATGGAGTCCAATCATCAACCTAACACTGACAAAACACATCACTAAACCACCTTTAGAGGCACCCAGCCTATACTGCATTTGCTGCTGTACTTTTCAATTAAACTAATTATTATATAGAAGCCGCCGCCTTACGCTCTGCTGCGGGAAACCTCGGGGGGAGCCTGAGGAAGGAGGAAGGGTGCCCGACAGTGTGTGTAACCACCACACCCGGTGTGCGGATGCTCGGGCAGCGGTTGCCCCTTGCAGCACAGCTGTGCAGGGCAGATGAGCGATTACGGGAGGCGATCACATCTGGGCACCGCACAGGTGGCGGAGCAGCCCGTCTACCCAGCGGCGCGGAGCAGGGCCCGGCAGAGAACCGTCAGCGGCCCTCAAAAGGCCCCGGCCTCACAGCGCGGCCGCCGCACGGCAGGTGGGGGCCGCGGGGGTCCCGCAGCCCGGAGAAGGCCGCACGAAAGGAGCGCCGGGGCCTGGCAGGACAGGGGAGGGTTTTCCCCGATGGGACAGGGGGATTTTAATCCCTCGAGAGCGTCTCACCCGCGGTGGCGGCGCTGGCGACGATGAGGCAGGTGGGTTTGCCGAGCCGGTCCGACATGGCGGCGGGACCCGGCGGCGGCAGGGGGGGCCGTCTCCTCATGAGGCCGCGCATGCGCAGTAGACGGCGGGCGTTGGGCGAGGCGCGCGGCGGCGCCGGAGGCGGGAAGGCTGAGGGGAGCGGCCATGATGGACCGCGGTGCCTTTTAACCCCGCCGGGGCAGGATCATGCCGGCCACCTGGTGACACGTCCCACCTGCCACCCCGCAGCTGCCGCCCTGCTTTATTTCCCCTTCATAGCCAGCGTGGTGGTGTCCTTAGCAGCTCTCCGGGGTTTGATTTTTTTTTTTTTAATATTTCATATTTTTTTCCTCATCGAATAAATGCTGCTAGCTAAGAGGACTGAAAGCAGGGACCACCCCGCCTCAGAGAAGGGGAAGTCTGACACCGCGTTGTGAGTCAGAAATCAAAAAGAAGGCCTTAATGTCAAAATGTCAGCTAATTTTTGATGCCCAGCAGAGAGGCCACATCCAGTTATGGTGCTGGGTTTCAAACCTCTCTGCTCCAACAACACAATGTTCTTCCTCAGCCAACAAAAAACCAGGAGCCTTCCCAAGAAGCCCAGGCCCCCATGGATCATGGTTTATTGCTCTAGTGATGATACCTAAGACAGATTTTTTGTAGTTTATAAATGGTTAAACTGTAGAGAGTCTTAGAGAAGAAATGTAGCTATTTTAGCAACTATCCCAACTGGCTTCAAGGACTTAGTAAGATAAGAAAGGATGTCTGTGGCCCTGAGAACATGGTGACCTAAGACAGAGATGCAATAAATGTGGACATTGTCTGGCAAACAGATGGTAGCAGGATGATCATTAGTTTTAATGAGCAATTAAGCAGTTAGAATGTTTTTCCAAGATGAAAAGTGAGCCAAAGGACAGGTGAAGAAGATGAACATTGAGGAAGAAATGACCCTCACTCAAGATGAGGACCACCAGAAGGCACAACTATGCCATGCCCAAAAGTTTATTGTAATATGTAAATGATTCTCTGAAATGTAATGAATATGCTAATGTTGCCTTGGAATTACATTGAGTACGTGTACCTGTTGTGTATGAATTTAATTTGACAACAGTATTCGGTGTGCACAGCAGGAGGAGCACCCAGTGCTGCAATAAAGAATCCCTGCTTTTTAAACTTTAAATTGAGTCTTAGAATGTTTTATCTGCCGATTTGTGGTAACACCTAAGCTCTGCTCCAGCAGTACAGTAGTTTTCCTCATAAGGTTTTACACCAGAGGTTGATTTTTTTTTTGTTAATATTTCATATATTTTTTCCTCATCGAATTAACACTGCTAGCCAAGAGGACTGAAACACTGAGTAGGGACGACCCCACCTCAGAGAAGGGGAAGTTTGACACCACGTTGTGAGTCAGAAATGTGAAAGCAGACCTTAATGTCAACATGTCAGCTAATTTTCGATGCCCAGCTGAGAGGCCATATCCAGTTGTGGTGCTGGGTTTCAAACCTCTCAGCTCCTACGACACAACGTCCTTCCTCAGCACATAAAACACCAGGAGCCTTCCTGAGAAGCCCAGGCCACCATGGATCATGGTTTATTGCGCTAGGGATGTCTTTGTGACACATGAAATAAGGAGGAACAAAACTCAGTTGATAAGACCAAGCTGGTTTTAAGTTACTGGCTTAAGCCGTTACTGGCCTAAGCTGTTTTTAAGGTGTTTTTTTTTTAAAGTTATCTCTCAGGTTTTGCTCTTGGAACCTCTCCCTCTTGGGATGAATAACCCCAAGGATGCTGCGGAGGGACAGAGGGATGTTGTGCTCCTTCAAATCCCTGAAGAAGCCATAACTAATTATGTTCTACGGGACGGTAGAAGATGAACACGGGATCTGTCAGAGCAATTTGCTGGAAAAAAAAAAAAAAACGGGTGAAAAACATGGATGAAGAACTGGGCCATTTCCTGGAGCCGCTGGAATGAGCATCAGAATTGCAGACTAAATAAAGTCATCCAAACCTTCCTGAAAATGTCGTTCCCATCCCTCTGGTCCCAGATCGCCGCCTTTGTGTGGCTGCTTCATCTTTAACGAGCCATTATTCTTCAAGAAAAGCGGTCATTTATTGCAGGTGTCGCTGCTTTCGGCTCTGTGGCTCACCCCGGGGAAAAGTCATTTTTGTAAACCTTGTTCAGTTTCTGCCTTTGCATTTTTCGTCTCTGTGTTAATTTAATAGGTTTGTCTCTTGATGGTTGCTAGTGTATGACAAAGAGAAAACGCCATTATAAAATGATAGATATAAAATGAAGACAGTACAATTCTGCCATTATTTTTGTTTATTTATTTATTTACTTATTTCCAGCCTGGTTTCCCAGAGGAAATGGAATTTATGCCACCAGGCTCTCTGCTTGTCCATCACTTCGGTCATTTGTCCATCTGTCTCCTTTCCTCTCCAAAAGTGTGTTCTGACACTGGAGGCTGGTTAACTGCACAGATACCTGGATGTTCCTCTCTCTTTGCTCCAGCTTAGCTACCAGAAAATGAATTTTTAGATAACAAACAAACCCAAAGCATATCTTTTGCTATTCATTTTAGCTGCTGTGCGAGCGACTTCGTGCCACTCCTGAGCCCTTATGGCACGGAGCATCACGTTGATGCTCCTTATTCCTCACTTGTGAATCCGGTGGTTAATTTTCCGTCTCCAAGAGCAGAAAGGAAACTGCTTTCTCAAATCCTGCTCCATCAGATTTAAAGTGAGGACATAGAAAAAAAAAATCCAATGCGTGTGAGAGCATCCCCAGCTGCTGGGAGATTAAATTATACATTGATATCTTAATAATTGATCTCTGCTGCTCAGTAGGTGCCAATGCCTCCACGTCACCAGAGCATCCTTTACAAATGAATTCTCTCCCAGCATCTGCCAGATATGCTTCACAGCCCCTTCTCTGCTTAATTAGGGAGGTTAGCAAGCGCTAGCAGTAATTAGCACTGGGGCAGGATTACGAGGACGATGTAAATTATTGGTGGCTGCTGGTTTTGACAGCGCCTGGGCATTAGGGTGACGTTAAACCAGCTGAGGGCTTCCTCCGCCAACCCAGCCTGGTAAAACATAACCTTTCTTGTTTAAAGTGCAGGGATTTGGCTCCGCATCGTTTTCTGTGGTTAAATGATGGCTGGAGTAGAAGGGAGCAGGGAAAAGCAACATGTAGTTTAAGATAATTGTAAACACAGCCTCTGCTATTCCTATTTTTTAGATTTCTATAAATACCTGGAGGGAAATAGATAAAACAGGGAAGGGGTGGGTGGAAGATACCCAAACCAGTGTCTGAAAGCCCTGAGCTTTCTTCTCCCACAACCACACTGATGTGCCTGTGCTGCTGCCGTCCTTGGCAGCAAGAAAGGAGCCACATTATTTATTTGTTTGAAGGAGGCAGGACAGGAAGATTCCTCAGCCCGTTCCCCTTCTCTCCAGCCAACGAGTGGCTGAGGAGGACACTTTCTGCAGGTGGTTCCACTGATTCCAAATCACCGGGGAACCTTCCCAGATGGAGCGTCACCGTCCATCCCTGCCACTTCCCCACCTTCTTCTGTCAAGAGATGGGCCAGGCTTTTGCTGGAAGAGGGATGAGGAATGGAAGAAGAACCTCAGCTCCTCTGAAGCCATCCTCTGAAGAGCTGCCACCTCTGCCCAGACACCTCATCCACACCGCACTGGCCCAACATATGCCCTATTTCCCACACCCTGACTGGGGACAGTGGGGAGGGCCGGGCATCCACCTGTCCCAGCTTCTCCGAGTCAGGATTCAGACTCAGAAAAGGAGAATTTATTTGCTCTCCTGCTCTTAGGATTATCAAAGACAAGCTAAAACGTGAGTCCTCAGCTCAAAAATCTCAGATAATTAAGGCTTTTTCAACTAAAGGTTGCCCCTTTTTCCTGACCCCGAGGAGTTTACAATATTTGTCTTCCCAATTCTCAAGAGATTCCTTTCCAAAAGGCTGCAGACTTTTGGAAGAGCCCTGCTCGGAGCTGGTGTGAGGTAGCAGCAGTGATGTGTGCTGCCAAAACCCTCCTCCCCTCTGGCAGGAATCAACCCCTGACGTGTGGGGACCCTCACGGTGCTCGGGGGGTGGTTTGCTCCTTGTGAGGACAGATGCTCCCGGGTCAACTTTAGACCGAAACCAGGGAACTGGGAGCACACTCTAATTTGACACGGGAGGGGTAAGAGTTTTGTGCAGCAAAGCCTGGAGACCATCCTGCGGGACAGGGGATCGCTGCCATCAGAAAAGTTTCCTCTGTGGCTCTGGGTAAGACATTTAATTGTTCTACACTTTATTCTGCAGGACAGGGGATCGCTGCCATCAGAAAAATTTCCTCTGTGGCTCTGGGTAAGTCATTTAATTGTTCCACACTTTATTTCCTATGTGGGAATAAGGATGTTTTTCCTTTACCTGCTTTCCTTGGCCAGGCTGGTAGTTTTGGGGGGGCAGGGGCTGCCTTTTTGTACAGGTCTCCCTGGGCTCGTTAATCCTAGCAGATAATCAGCCTGCAGGAAGCTCGGCCACGAGTTAAGGAGTGAGAGGGAGAACCAGCCATTTTCACTCACGCACCCACATACACAAAGATGCTGACATGAGGAATTATACAATATCTCTGTGTGTGTATATATATCTCTATATATAGTTTATTTCTCACAATCCTGGTAAGAGTTACAGGTGTATTGGGAATCATTTACAGTTTCACAGCATATGGAGTGGCCATACAGCTTCTGATGTGAGTAACATACAGTGTGTAGAGAGCACACGTTTCCAACCCATCCACCCACCACTCATACAATGGGTTTTCAAAGCTAATACTAGATTCAGCTACGTAGAAAGCCTGAAAAATGTTAGGGTACAGCGTTGGGTGTCGTACAACACTGTCAGTCACAATGGGACAAGCTAAACTACTTTAATTTTCAATCTAGTATTTCTAGTCTACCTGCATTATTGCATTTATACGCTTTTTTTTTTTTAAGTCAAAGTAAATAGAATACTATATGGGAAAGGAAAAATTCTTGACTATTTTAGGATTTGAGCTGCAGCCCATACAAAGTGTCCATAGAAGCATAGACAAGATTATAAATTCAACAAGGTATAAATTAGCTGTATAGCTTTGTGTGTAGGTAGGTGTCCATTTCCCTCCAGGAAATGTGTCTAGCAGCATATTGTTTCTGAAAGCAAAAAAAAAAACCCAAAACCCGAACCAAACCTGTATGTTTGAACACAGGTAAATGTGTGTAAGTGACGAGCAGGTCTGTTTGTACAGGGAAAAAAAAAAAATCAAGGTGTCACTCTGAAAATTACCATCATTTGTAAAACACGTTCAGGGGCTGACTCAAAACCCACCAACGTCCTTGGGAAAATGCCTGGAGCTTCCAAGGGAGCAGCAAGCATTTCCCGACTGACTTCCAAGGGCTTTGGATCAGTCCCTGGAAAAGTAAGAAAATCTGAGCAAAATGAAAGAAGAAAAAGATAAAAAAAATCCCCTGTAATCTGACCTTCGAGTTCCCTTTCTACAATTTGAGTTTCTCCACAAGTTTGTAAACAACCCGCACCTACCACTAGAAGAGAGTTGGTTTTTCGCTGGAGAGTTGAGATTGCACCTTTGGAAGATATCGATCGAAAGGGTCCTAACCAGTAACTCGGGAAAAGGCACCAGGTTGAAGAAGGGCTGCTCAAAACTTAGTAAAGCCAAATTATTCGCTTGTTGGTTGGTTGTTGTTTTTTTTTTAACGTGACAAAATTGTATGGCACCCTCATTCTTGTCAAATTGCCCCGGAAACTTGACTGCTTGAAGCTGCTGCGGCAAAAAAACAGGGATATGATGCAGGTCTTTATTGTTGCAAAGGGGATTAAAAGATTCCTCTCTTCCCTCTGGGGGTTTTTGGTTCTGCAGCACCATCGTGCACAGACAGAAAAAACCTGGAACTTTATTTTTGGCGTGCTGCGCTAGGGCTTTGCATCAGGAGGCACGGAAAAAGAATGGAAGGGTGAATTTCAAGCTGGGAGCAGCTGAGAGAGAAACGGGAGCAAGATTAAGGTCTTGGTCCTTGGTTGTTGGAGCTGAACCCGGGCATTTGGAAAGCTGTGATCTGTCACGCCTCTTGCAGGCTGTGGGTAGCAGCTAATTAGTCTGGTTAATGGAATGAGCTGGGAAATTTCAAGGCCCTTCAAGTCTTGCATTACTGCATCAAACAGTAACACCCGAGCAGCCCATTCCAATGGAAAAATCCTTGCAGGCTTCTGTGTGTCCTCATTCCTGCAGCTGATGGGAGGTGAGGGAGATGCCACACGCCCCTGCGCTGGAGCTGCTTCTTCAAGGCCACCAGAAATGGAGATCATTGACTTCCACTGAGAGCCAGCTTGTGAGTGCCTGAGCCCCTCTCTTCCCCTCCTGTCTTTTTGGTGCTCCAGTAGCTGGAGGGCTCCAGAAGCACTAGATTCACCCAAGTGTGATGTGTGCTTGTGTCAGCAGCTCTGGAGCAGCCAGAATTGCTCGCAGGTGGGCTTCCATCCTGAGCAGAGCTTGTGGCCACTGACATGGAAGAGCAAGGACAAGCAAGGGACCTTCCAGCTGTGATTTTTTTAATCTGCTGAGTTCCTGTGGCAGACTCAGACCCTCAGGCCTGGGTGATGAAGGCAGATGAAAACTTCACACATCACTGCCACAGTCTCTGCGTTCCCCTTAGGTGCTCAGTTGATGAAAGTTGCCTATATCTTTTGGGGGGAGATACCCAAAATCTGCCCCAGTCTTGGGGCAGGGTTTCTGCCCACCTGTGGAGAGCCCACATCTGCAGAGTTGCCTGGGAAGAAAGTAGGAAAGGGAATAGAGTGCAGGAGCCAAAGCAGCAGAAAAGAATAAGCAGAGAATTAGAGCTCCAGAAATCAATGGAGCCAGGTAATCTGTAGCAGTTGAAGATCTGGCATGAGCAGCCAGCCTAGGAGTTTGGGCATTAAAAAGGAAAGCAGGTCACAGGGCTGGACTGATGATCTAAAAGAGAAGAGGAAAAAGTCATTATAGAACCCTTTGCTCAACAGATTAAGTTCCCTAGGGCCAGCCAATCAAGGTAACGTGATCTGAGATAACCATAGCGAGATGCGATGAGAGTCATGGACAAATGGTGTTGGACAGAGCCAGGTGAGCCCAACCCAACGGCACCTGGGGCATGTTCCAAGCCAAGGTCTCGGTCACATCACGGTACCCTCAACGGAACCTTGCATCATCGTCCAGGCTGCTCAATTCAAGATAATCTAGCTCAAGGAGATCAACTTTCTGTAGAGCTGCCTTCAGTTTGATGAACCTAAATTCAGCACCTTCTCATTTTTGCCATGACAGCTAAGATATCCTGGTCTGTGCTTTGCCCTTAACGCCGCTTAAAAAATATCTTCCCACTAATGATTAAATAATACCTCAAACAGATAAACTTCAGGAGAGAACTAATTTTCAGTTGAATGAAGAACAGGAGAGGTTTTAAGAACGATAGGCCAAAACCAGTTGCGGCAGGAGAATTTTTAGGGACTGAAGCTGGGCTAAAAGCAGAGCGGCGATAGTTAATTTAATCCACAGGACTAGGCAGATGCTGCTCCCACTGCTCTCTCCCGGCTTCTTCACAACCCGCAGAGCACAAATCCTGGGGTACGTGGGAGGTGCCACATCCCCTGGCCCAGAAGATGGCCCAGAAGATGGCTGCTCAGGCTTCATCCCTTCCTGCGCCGGAGGTGTTGCCAACCAAGTGCCACTCATCAGACCTAAAATGTGCAGACAGCCCAGGTCAGATCTTCAATGTCAGCAGATTTCACCCTGAAAGAGTAAAAGACCAAATACCTCAGGGGTAAATATCAGGAAATATGCTGGTTTTCCAGCCTCCCGTGCTGAGAATTTCACTCATTTATGTACGGAATTTTTATTATCCGGGTCAAAGCCAATCACATTCAACCTGTAAAGCAGAACTGCAGTTGGTTTGTAAAAAAGACTATGTGATGTGGTTGCCTGCCCCTACAGAAGGTGGCTCTTCCTGGCCTTGGAGATTTCTCCCAGCCCCACGATGAAGGGAACGATACCCAGATGCTCCATGGCTTGGGAAGGGAGCCAGCATCCCCGCTCTACCGTGATGGCACGGACCGAGAGAACCAAAATGTGAGTAGGGTGAATTTTCAGTCCTTTCCGTAGCAAAGCGTGTGAAAAGAGAAATCAGCCTTCCAAAAGGCCCAAATCCTAAAGTTGCAATTTCCCTTAATCGCACAAAGTTGGTTGTAGAAAACTTCAAGTCTTTTTCTCGCTTCACTAACTCTTTAATATTAAACAGAACCAGCAAAAATTCGTTTGGAAAAGTCAGTTAGCTGAGGTTAATTGGCGTGGCATCGGAGCTGCTCATTTTTGCTTTTGCCCAAGGAAAAAGAACTGGATAAAAGTTAATGTGTCCTTATCAAAACTGTTCATAGAGTGAAATTGGGCTTTTTTTCCTCTGTTTCTTGTACCCTCCCAGAAGCAGTGGCTTGAAGCTTTCTGTAGAGCCAATTGCGATTTCACCCTTCAAACACATTTTTTTCCATCGCCTTCCTTTTTTTGCTTTGTTTCTTGAAGAACATTTTTTCCTCTCAAATCTTCAGGACTTATTTTTAACCAATTCTAAGAATAGATGGATCTCTACACCCCAGTGGCATTTCCAGGAAAGGAAGGGTTTAAGGCAGAAATTATTTCTCTCTAACTCTGGGTTTATTTTAGTGACGCTGCTGTTGTTTATACACAAATACTAATGTAGGCATGAGCACAGCGACCTCGGTTAATATCAGAGAAGACTTTCCTCACACTCAGCAGAAGGCCCAAGGAATGGTTTTGTCAGTTTTTTGAAAGAAACAGTGCCATTGAGCTGATTTTACACTTTGCGATGACCTGCAATCGTATCCCTGGTGCCGGTAAGGTCTCTGAGCAGAGCACGGTGAAGCCAATGGAAAAATCCCTCTTTGTTTTCGGCAGCCTATGGATCAACCCTCAGGCTGTGATGGGGCAGAGACATAAACCCATTTTTAATTTCTGGCTCAACCTGAGGGAACTAAGAAGTGCTTCGGGGCAAGTGACTGTTCAGCGCTTTGAGTGGGACCCCAAGAGGTGAACAGCACCTGCCCGAACGCATTCTTCCCCTCCGGAAAATGCTGCATTATCCTTCCTTTGGCTTCTGGATTTGTTTGCCTCCTACTGCAGAGCTGTTAGGAATAACGAGACATCCATAGCGTGTTAAATCAGTAGAAAGAGGAAGCAGAAGTATAATCCATTTCATCTTCCTTAAAGCTAGAAGCATCAAAAACCTTCTACTGAGTTGTCCAAGAGAGCGCAGTGACATCTTCATAGTCGACTAAAACTTAGAGCTCCTTAAAAATAGGTTGAGATCAGGTGTAGTAATTGAATTTATCGTTTTAGTGATAAGCTAGAAGGTCCGAAGTCAGTTTAGCAAATTTATAATTCATAGGCTTTATCAAAAGAGTAAACTAGCAATCTAGATCTCTTCAAATCCCAAGCACAGAATCTGATTAGTTTTAAGCGTTAGGTCATTCTCCCCACGGAGATATCACTAGAAGGACTTCATATCACAAACACCACACAAAGAATAACATCAAGCAAATAACGGCATGTGCTCAGTACGAGAAAAGACAACTATTTATTTAGCACAGCGAGTTCAATCATTTAAGCCTTCTGCTTCAACAAATTTGGTTTCAATCTCACTTCGATTCTGAGAGAGGTGAATTTGCTCTTCTCAGCCTAGTTCTCGCTGGACGTGTATTATTATCTTTTTTTTTTGTTTTTTTTTTTTTTTTTCTCCTCAAAACGAAGCCACCGCACAGCCTGGCACGTTAAGGCAGAACAGGAGGTGTTTGCTAAAAGGATTTGCAAGTCAGGGCTGAAGTGCTTTTGCCCCGAGCTTAGGAGCAGGGATGGCATCTACGCTTGATCTCCCTGACTCCCATCAACACTAGCCCCACACTTGGAAAAGCGCTACAGCACACTCCGCTGGAGTCTAAAAAGTGCCTGATTTTAAAGCGAGGAGCCCACACGACTATCCAGGGAGGGGAATTTTGAGCTTCTAGCGCGACGGGCACATCGTACACACTCAGCAGTTCACTAGCCATACATTCTTTGCACTGAGAAGAAACCGGGACCGAAAAAGGAATTGAGGTGCTGCACGGCGTGATGCGAAGGGCATGGAAAAAAAAGACACCACGGACACTCTGTGACAATGCAGGGGAACACGGGAAGGGTCGTCTCCAGGTTGATTTCTTCCCCCCACCACCACCTCCAGACTGCAGTGATATAAACATATATGTATGTATACACACATACATAGAATATTCTTCGAGGTGAGGTGGTGCATACACACACACACACACACAGAGGTGTTTTCCAAGCCAAACTGCCAAAGAGGTGGGTTCCGGGTGGTGGATCTGGGCAGCAGACAGCAACGCAAGCAGAACGTCCCTAGTGAAGGGGACATGCCATGGTCACTGTCCAGGGAGGGTTCGCAGGTGGTTACACCCCCCTCACGAGGGGCTGCAGTCCCATCACCAGCTCCATGGCGTGTTTCTGGATGGGATTGCATCTGAGCTCTCTGAGGGCAAGGGAAGGGGGGGGGATCGGGGGCGGACACAAATGGTTAAGGCCCACGTTGGCTGAGAACTGGTTTTCCTCTCTTCTGCTCCCAAAGGTTAAGTCAAGGAAATAAAACCACTTTAGAAAGTAAAACAGGAGATTTAAATGAAGGAGGTGGTTCTTTTTCCTCCTCCTGTATCTATCTACTCTGGTCAGGACAGAATAGATAGATGCTACGTCTATAATGTCACACTGCTAAAAAAACCAAAAATAATCACCATATGCAAAATAATCATATCTCTGCTTCCCAAATACCTCTTAAACATCCTTTTCTATTGCTTTCCCTCCCCCCCCCAAAAAAAAAAAATAACCTCTGAACACCTGCAGAACAGGATAAGAGGAAACCAGGTCTTTAGACAGAAGTGGCATTGCAGAAACATCTCCTCATGGACCCTCCCTGCTTCAAATCAAAAATATTGATTTTGCTGCTACTGGGAGACACATCCACAATCCATGCAAAGAGCTCTTTAAACCCCCAGGATTTCACCTGGGGCTGCAGTGCTCACTCCAAAAAACCACTGTGAGGCCAACATGCCCACCCCCTGTCTCTGCACGGCTAAAGGGCGAGGTAGACATTGGGCTTCACGGGGTCAGAAAACACCATCTGACACCCCCAGGGGCCGGGTGCCCCAGGGTATGTTTTAGGAGCCTGGGGGGGGAGGAAGGGGGATGACAAGTCTCACCCTCCCTTCTCACCTGCTTTCCTTCTTCCCTTCTCAAGGTCTGGCTTTAGAGCCGAGGGTCTCGCCGATGAAACCAGGCTGTTCCCGAGGACTGGGAATTTATTTCCATTTCCAAAGCCTCGAGGAGTCACAAATCCCTGCTATCATCCTAGGAGGGAGGTAAGAAATCCCCTGAAGGACACACTTCCAGGGTCCTTGGACAGGGTTTCCCCAGTATACAGCAGATCACAGAATGGTCTGGGTTGGAAGGGACCTCAACGAGGATCCCATCAAGAAGGATCATCGAGTTCCACCTGCCCTGGGTAGGGACACCTCCCACCAGACCAGTTTGCTCAAAGCCCCATCCAGCCTGGCCTTGAACCCCTCCAGGTCAGTCTTATTCCCATGGAATTCCAGGTCCTCTATGCCCCTGAACCCAGCTCACGCCTCCACTTTTTCCACCTTCTCCTGCACCGAGACACCGTAGCCTTCAGAGATGGGGGAAAAAAAAAATAAAAATAGAAGCAGGTGAAAAAGCAAATCCCAAAGAAATGAACAGAAAGAGTCCAGCTGCCCAGGAGGGTGTTTGGGCCGAGACCTCAGCATTCCGCAGAGCCCAGCCCAACTTTAGGAAATACTAGATCCAAAACAAAGTTTCTCTCTCCCCAGATGCTGCCCGTGTGACCTCGGTGGGGTCCTTGGAGCCTGCCTGCCACCGCACGAGACGCCCAAGCAGATGGCAGCCACTCTCTGCAGCCGGCATGGGACTGGGCCAGGTACCCCCCCGAGCTGCTGGCCACCCTGCTGGTGGCAATTCGTCCCCTCTGCTCTCACCCAGCTGGCAGCTTGGCCGGAGAAAGGACTTGGTGTGATGTTCCCAAGTCACCTGCTCCGCTCTACAGGGCTGCAGCCTCAGCCTCCAGCTGCCCCTTTCCTCCGGGGCGCTTCCGAGGTGGGTTTTTAGATGTGTCCCCTGACGAGACACCTATTAAAGATGGCACTTTTTGCTCTTCAGGTCAAGGAGCTGCCTTTTTGCCTGCATTTGCCCAGCGGTTCCCCTTCCCCCTGGGGACACGCAGGGACAGGCCAACTGGGTCTTGGCACCCGGCTCCATCTCTCCCCTTACGTCTTTCTTTCCCACCACCCAACCCCAAAACTAAACCGAACAGAAACTGAAACACAAAGCGAGGACTCAGGGATGGGACGTAGAACACTTTGGACTCCAAAACAAGGGACTGCAGGAAAGGTGGGGGGGGGTGGGGGGGTGTCTCCCAGGGAGGACGGCAGGGGGAGGGGAGGGGACACCGTCATTTACACCGCTCAGGAGAAGCTGTAACCTATACACCGTGGTATAAGCCAAGATATATTACATGAAGGAACACACTGAGTGCATGGAGTTACCCACAGCGGGTCAAACTGGCACAGTCGTCTTCAACAAGACTCTTGGAGTTGCAGTTGGTGTGTTGTCGTTGACCTATCTAGCTTGCTCTCTCTCTCATATATATATATATATAGATATGTATAGAATTTCTCGGCATGCATTTGTCTCAAAAGGAGCTGTACAGCTGGGTTGGGTTTCTCATCCCCCACCCCGGCTCCATCTTCATTTTTTCCGGGCTAGGAACGCCACTCCCACAATCACAGCCAGCGCGGCCACCGCCACTCCTCCCACGATGATCAAGGGCTTCATGTTGTCGAAGATGCTGCCGCCTGGAGACTCCTCGGAGCTGTTTCCCTTGTGGTCAGAGTCAGGGGACTGGCCGGTGGCCTCCGGCGTCTCGGTGGCGGCAGGGCTGGGTTTCAGGTTGCTGTGGTTGTTGGCGAGGGTGGCAGCATCACCGCCCGTCTTCTTGGTGGTGGTGGCAGCAGGAGCAGGTTGCTCTTTGGGGTTCTCCTTCTTGTCTGCATTCGTGGCAGGCCCAGCGTTGGGCTTTTCTGGCTTTCCGGAGCTGGGGGCTTTGGCGTCGGGTTTGTTCCCGCTTCGGACGTTGCCTTTGGAATCCATCCCTATGAGCGCCGGGGACACGGGGCGATCCCGGTTCTCCTCCTTCACCCAGCTGCTGGAGAAAGCAGAGGAGCCACCGGAGAGGGACAGCTCAGGTCCTTGCAGCGGTTGTGGTGGGGTGATTCTCACGCTGGCCGTGTCCTATCTGGGCATGATACGGCACCTGGAAGAGGAAGCAGAGCAATGAGAGGTGAGTGAAAGGACGGAGCCAGGCAGCACTGTTCCACCTGGAGGCAACAGAGGAGGACAGAAGACAATTAGAAGAACATTGGCTGTTTCTTTAGTAACTGTGAGAGGTACTGAAAGCAAAACAAACACCACAGACATCTCTGGAGATCTCCTTCTCTAGAGACATTCCAAACCCACCTGGACAAGTTCCTGTGCAACGTGCTCTAGATAGACCCACACTGGCAGGGGTTTGGACTAGATGATCTCCAGAGGTCCCCTCCAACCCCATATGATTCTAGGATCTCCCCAAGCCTTGCTGGGCAGGGTGAGCCAGGAGGTGGAGGTCCTGTGGCTACACCTCCACATGACGGGACAAGAGGAGAGGAGAAGGTGGCTGGGCAGGTCACCATCAGCCTCCAACGGTGCAGACCGTGTCAGCTCTGAGCTTGGGAAATAACAAGTGAAGGAGGCAGTGACCAGAGCCAAGTTGTCTCCTGCATCACCTTCCCGCTGACCTTCAGCGCTGCCACCAGCTTTCTGCCTGCTCCATGAAATCTGAGCTTATTAGGCTGGATTTAGCAATAAAGAGGCTCCTCAAAAACCTCCTCAGAGAGATGTTTCTTCCACAGCGGCTCAGAGCACCAGCGACTGGCAGGGAGAAGGTCCCCAGGTTGCAGCAATGGCCTGTGCTGCTGACTCTTCTGGGAAACAGGCTAACAAATGGGGTGGTTTAGAATCATATGGGGTTGGAAGGGACCTCTGGAGATCATCTAGTACAACCTCCCCACCGGAGTAGGTCTATCTAGAGCAGGTTGCACAGGAACTTGTCCAGGTGGGTTTGAATGTCTCCAGAGAAGGAGACTCCGCCACTTCTCTGGGCAGCCTCTGCCAGGGCTCTGCCACCCTCAAAGTCAAGAAGTTCCTCCTCATGTTTAGGTGGAACTTCTTATA
>JAOQGL010000040.1:65622895-65634007 GCA_027564165.1 Gallinago nigripennis | reverse complement strand
GTTCCAGAAGGACAGGGAACTGCTGGAGAGGGGACAGCAGAGGCTACAGAGATGATGAGGGACCTGGAGCATCTCTCCTACGAGGAGAGGCTGAGGGACTTGGGTCATTTTAGTCTGGAGAAGAGAAGGCTGAGGGTCCTCCCCCTGTCCCGCCATCCCCAGGGATGTCCCTGGGGGTCCAGCTCCTGCCCCACGTCCCTGCGGGATGGCAGGGGTACCCGGCGGCGAGGGGCCAGCCCTGGAAACCAGTGTCCACCCAGTTGGGGGTTTTAATAGAAGAAATAGAAAAAACAAAGCAAAAATAAAGAAAATTTAAAAAAAGGATAAATTCACAATGAAATGATTAAACAAAAAAACCCTGCGTGGGGGAGACGGGAGCTGTTTTGCTGCTGGGCAGGGAGAGGTGACCTCCCCCATGGCCAGGGCCACCCCTTCTTGGGGACAGACCCCCACCACCCTGCAGCTGTGTCCCCAGGGGCTCCCACGGTGTGGCCCGGGCGTCCTCACGGCGATGTCCCCAAGGTGCTGATGCCCACGTCATCATAGTTCGTGTCCCCCGGGGGGTCCCTCATGGCTCCTTGGGGACTTGGCGGGGGGCAGCTGCCACCTTAAGGGACACCAAAGGCCAGTCTCTTTTGGGGGGGGCTGCTTCATCCCCCTCCTGCCAGACCCTGGTCTTGCCCCCATGGATGTGCCACCTTCTCCCTGCCCGCCACCAGAGCCAAGCTGCCCCCCCAGGGGGGGACAGGGGGGCCGCGGCCCCTCTTACCTGTGGGTGGGACACAGCTCCAGCTCTTCCGTGCCACCCCCTTGGAGATGTCCCCAGTGCCAGGAGCGGGGGGCTCGTCCAGCGCGGCCCCAACATCATCGTAGCCATCGGGGGGGCCGTGCTCGGGCTGGGCAGGGGGGTCTGGGGGCAGGCAGGGGGGTGGAGGGGGGTGAACCAGGGGCTCTGCCACCCCCCCGCCTTCCAGCCACACCACCGGGGGTTGTCCTGGTGGCACTGGGGCTGCAGGGTCTCAGCCAGGGCTGCAGCAGGGATTAGTGACCAGGGAAAGGATGTTCTGCTGGGGGGGTGTCCATGTCCCCTTGGCTCCCCAGTGCCTGGCTGCGTCCCCTCTCCCAGGGCCCCCCCAGTGGGTCTCTGCCCCCCCCTTGCCCCTACCTGGGGCTTCCTTGGGGTCGCTCTCCTCCTCGCTGTCCCCGGTGTAATACGGCAGCTTCGTCCCCGACCCCTCCGACGGGGAGCCTGGTGGGGGGAGGACGGGGTGTCCTGGGGTGTCCTCACCGCAGAAGGGGGGGACACGGTGGGACCAGGGACACCCCCAGACCATGGGGATAAGCCGGTGCCACGGTGGGACCAGGGACACCCCCACACCGTGGGGACAAGCCGGTGCTGCGGTGGGGCCATGGGGCTGAGCCCCCCCCCCACTTCTTTGGGGACAACCACCGGGCATGGGGGGGCCACACCGACCTGGGCGACTGGGCATCTCCTGGTACTCGGGGGTCAGGGTGTAGTCCAGCTCCTCGTAGATGGCATCCGAGACGGCACCCGTGGCTCTGCCAGAGCCTGTGACAACCGGCAGCGCTCACCGGGGGTGGTGGCACCGGGGTCGAGCCCGCCCCTACGGTGGGGAGCCCCCAGGGAACCCCCAAACCCTCCCGCTGGGACCCCCACCTCGGCACCAAGAGCGGGCACGGCACGTCTGCAGGGCCAGGGCACCCAGGGCCAGGCACAGCAGGGTCCCCAAAACCACGCTCAGGACCGTGGGCACCGGCACCGTCCTCGACGTTGCCACCACCGTGGAGCTGTGGGGGACATCTGTGGGGACATCACCGGGGTGGGGTGTGATGGCAGGGGGGGGACCCCAACCAGCCCAGAGAAGGGGGGAGCTGGCGGGATGGACAGACCTACCTGTGGTGCAAGTGGCACCCTCCGGGCAGTGTCTCCCTGGGGACGGGGTGGGTGTCCCCATGTCCCCATCACAAATGACGTGGGCGTCCCCATCGGGGCCGCAGGGCTGCAGGTGCCAGGGTGCTGAGGGGCAGCGCCAGAGCGAGCGGGACCCCTCCTCGCAGCCCACCCAGGCCAGCCAGGCGGGGGACGGCGACGGGGAGGGGACGGCCACCAGCCTGCCCTTGGCCCCGCAGCCCAGCTGCCGGCAGACGGCGGTGGCCATGTCGGGGCTGGTGCCCTGGGCACACACACGGCCCCACGTCCCGTTGTAGAAGACCTCCAGGTGCCCTCTGCAGGGGTCTCTGCCACCCACCAGCCGCAGGGAGCGATGCTCTGCAAGGGGGGGGTGGTGGGGGGGTGTCATGGCACGGATGGGCTAGGAGCCCCCCCAAAAGGGTGACGGTCCCCACGGTCTGGGGGTACAGGGCACCGACCTGAGCAGATGGCACTGGCCCCGCCGCCGTGCCGGCAGCCGTGCCCTGCCAGAGACGGGCAATCCCAGAGGGATGCCTCGCTCCCGGAGCAGCCACCGGCATCCGGCCACGGTGGCCCCGAGCCGGGACCGAAGCGAGCAGAGCCGAGTGCCGCCAGCGCCGTCCCGCAGCCCAGCTGGCGGCAAACGACGGTGGCATCTGGGAGGTCCCAGTTGTCCTGGCAGATGGTGGCCCACGTGCCCTGGATGTAGACCTCCACCCTCCCGGCGCAGTGGCCGGGGCCACCGGCCAGTCTCACCCGCCGGCTGCCTGTGGGGCACGGAGGGGACAGGGATGGGGTGGCCACTCGGGGTGCTGGCACCCCAAAGCCCTTCCCGGGTCACTCACCTGAGCAGATGATGGCCACCTCCTTGGGGCTGCTGGTCGGGGTGGTGGCCACCTCCTTGGGGTTGCCGGTCGGAGTGGTGGCCACCTCCTCGGGGCTGCCGGTTGGGTTGGTGGCCACCTTCTTGGGGCTGCTGGTTGGGTTGGTGGCCACCTCCTTGTGACTTTTGGTCGGGGTGATGGCCAGCTCCTCAGGGCTGCTGGTTGGGTTGGTGGCCACCTCCTCAGGGCTGCTGGTTGGGTTGGTGGCCACCTCCTCAGGGCTGCTGGTTGGGTTGGTGGCCACCTCCTCGGGGCTGCCGGTCGGGGTGGTGGCTATCCCCGAGACGTTGCACTGGGCCAGGTTCTCCTCGGTGCCATCACACTGCAGTGCCGGCAGCACAGCGGTGCCCGAGCCCGGCACGGCGTAGACCTTCTCCGGCACGCCGCAGCCCAGCTGCCGGCACACCACGGCGGCACCCTGGGCATCCCACAGCCCCGCCGCCACGCTGGCCCAGGCACCGGGGCTGGTGGCCACCTCCAGCCGCCCGTCGCACCGGCTCTCCCCCTCCACCAGCCGCAGGGGCTCGGCGACACCTACAACATCCCCGGGGGGGGCCACGGCAGGGCTCAGCCTTCCCTTCACCCCCCCAAAACAACCCCAAACCACAAAGTTTGGGACAGGCTTTTTTGGGGAGTCCCAAAAATCCCCTTAAGGCTTTTTTCCCGGCCGTACCGACCTGAGCAGTTGACGGCGGCGGCGTGGCCGGGGGGGCAGGGGGGCTCCCCCAGGACCACCGTGGGGCACTCGCCCGGGTGCCTCTCGCCCCCCTCGCAGCCGAAGGCGTCCGGCCGCAGCGGCCCGTCCCCGCCGCCGAAGGAGCCTCCCGGTGGCACGGTGGGGGCGGAGGGGCCGCAGCCGAGGTGGCGGCAGAGGACGTGGGCGTCGGGCAGGTCCCAACCGCTGGCGCAGAGGGACCCCCACTTCCCCCCCGCCTCCACCTCCACCCTCCCGGCGCAGCCCGAGCCGTCGCCCGCCAGACGGAAACCGGTGTAGGCTGCGGCAAAAAGGGCGATGATGGGGTTGGGGGGGGGGGGGGACGGCGTGGGGACCCCCCCAGCACCCCCCCAGTGTCCCCAAGGGCTTACGGGAGCAGATGATGGTGGCGTGGCCGGAGCAGCCCTGGCCACGGGGCGGCCGTCGGGCGCAGGAGGCGAGGAGGGGCTCGGTGCCGGTGCAGTTGAACCCCCCCTCCCATAACGGCCCCGTTCCTGCCTCGAAGCGGCCGGCACCGGGGACGGCCAGCGCCTCGCCGCAGCCCAGCGCCCGGCAGACCACCTGGGCCACCTTGATGTCCACCTCGTCCTGGCAAACGCCCACCCAGGCTCGGCCACGCCGTACCTCCAGCCGCCCGGCGCAGGCACCGGGACCACCGACCAGCCGGGAGAACCCTAACGGGGAGAGGAAACGGGGATGGGGGGGTGAACAGGGATGGGGGAACGTGCCAGGACTGGTGTGTCCCCACCATCACTCCGGGTCCCACCTTGGCAGACGACGGAGGTGTCAAAATTGTGAGGAGCATCGTAGGGTCCCCAGCCACGGACCTCGCAGTCCCAGAGGGTGGTCTCGGTCCCCCGGCAGTCGACCAGCGCCAGGTTGACGGGGCCGGTTCCTCGGCCAAAAAGGCCATCGGCCATGTAGGCACCGGCGGCCGAGCCGCACCCCAGCTGCTGGCACACCACCTCGGCGTCCTCCATGTCCCAGCTGTCATCCCCCACCGTCCCCCAACGTCCCTGCAGCTTCACCTCCACCCTCCCGGCGCAGGGTCCCCCGCCGGCCGCCAGCCGCATCTCCACCGCCTCTGCACCGGGACACCGGCTTCAGGGGGAGGAAGGGAGAGGGGGGGACACCGACACCCCCATGTCCCAGCCGTTCGGTGTGTGTCCCCCCCCAACTCCTCACCTGTGCAGGTCACCCCGACGTCCCGCTTGTGGTCGCAGAAGTGCTGTCCCCAACCGAAGTGGGGACATTCCTGCAGCTTCTTCTCGCCGCCCCGGCAGAAGAAAGGCTGGAGCCAGATGCGGCCGGTGGCCTCCCCGAAGGGGGCGAAGACGGACGAGCTGGCCACCGAGCCGCAGCCCAGTTGCCGGCACACCACGGTGGCCCACTGGGCTTCCCAGTCGAAGTCGTAGACGCAGACGGAGCCCCACTCCCCCATGTGCTTCACCTCCACCCGCCCGGCGCAGCGCCCGCCGCCCCCCACCAGCCGCAGCTCCCCGGTGCCTACGGCGAAGGAGGGAGGGGGGGGGCTCAGGGTTTTGGGGGGGCAGGGGGTTATCCGTGCCCCCCACATCTGCCCCCCAACCCGCCACTCACCCCCGCAGAGCCGTAGGCACAAGAGCAGCCCCAACACCCCGATGGGCACCATCCTGCCGTCCCGCACCCCCCCCGTTTCCCCGGGGAGGGTGATATATAGGCAGCCCCGAAAGCGGGAGCCAATGGAGGGGGGGGTGGGGGGCGGGGGGGGGCCGTGTCTGCACCGTTATCGGGGGGGGTGATCTCCCCGCTGACAGGGGGCCCCGGCCTCCAATAACCTGCTCCGTGCCCAAATATGATGCTCGGCTCCGCTTCTGGCGTCACACACCTCGCCGCGGCGGGTCGGCACCCGGATGCGTCCCGGGGTGGCTTGGAAGGGGGGGGGGGAGCCAGCCCCCACCCAGGGCACCTGCAGCCCCCACGGGGTGCTTGGCCCCCCCTCCCTCCCCTCTCCATGGGGGTGACCCCGTTATCAGGATCCTGGCAAGCGCCCCATCCCAATGGCGACAGGATTCCCCCCAAAACCTACCACGTGCCAAAGCCCAAAGGCCGCAGCGTGGGGGGGGGGCCATGTCCCCCTCCCCGGTGGGGGGTGTTGGAAGGGGGGGGGATGCTTAGAGACCCCAAGGGGGGGGACACACCGAGGTGAAAGAAGCCCCCCCGGCTGCCGGCGGTGCCTGCAGGTGGCCCGTCCCCGGCGCCTCGCGAGGGCTGGTGGCACATGGCGGTGTCACCACGCTGCCGGCAGCTGTGTGCCGGGGCAGGAAGGAGGTGGTTTTTCCCCCCCCCCCCCGCCACCACCCCCCCCACCACTCCCACCCTCGGTGGGGACACGGTGGTGGCACCAAACCCCCCCCCACTGCGGCTCCCCAGCCACCTGCGGCCGATAACACCGCGCTTTCCTGCAGCCCCATCTGCCCCCCGCGACGGCGCTGATGGGGAGGGGGGAGCCAACACCGGGAAAGGAGGGGGGGGGACACACGATGGCACCCACCTGGCTCAACTGGGAGCGAGCACCCGCCAAAAAACGGTGGGCACCAGAGGGGGGGGGAAAGGAGCAGGAGGTCCCTCGAGGTCCCGGTGGCTTTTGAGGCCGTTTGGGGCGGAGGGAGCTGGTGGGACCCTTCGGTGGCCGTGGCGTGGCCAGGGTTGGGGGGACACGCAGCGGGGACGAGGTAACGGGGGGGCGGGGGGGGGTGGGATGGGGGGCGTTGGGAAGCTGGAGCTCCGCAAGGCCGGGCAAAGCCACCCAAAAAGGCCAGAAACAGCCCCAAAGTGTGATGGCGGCGGAAGGGTGTCACCCGGGGGGGGTGTGTGTGTCCCCCACCATGGAGCAGCACGCACCCACCGGGGCTGCCCGAGACACCGGGGGGGCGACCGGGATGGAGACCTGGCAGGAAGGGGGGGTCCCTGGGGAGGGAGGTGACCGACACCGGGGACACCGGGGACAGCCGGGACACACGGACGCCCCCCCCCCCCAAGAGGTCCTTCCGAGCCCCACGGCGGGGTTTTATTCCGGAATCCTTCCCACGGGGCCCCGGGGAGGTCGGGAATGGCGGGAACCGGGACGCGCCGCCACCGCCTCCGGTAGCTGGGGGGCTGGCCCCGCCCACTAGGCGTAACCCCGCCCACCGACGGGAATGACCACGCCCACCCCCCGCTCGGTGCGCCCTCCCCGCCGGCAGGGGGCGCGGCGGCGGTGAGAGCGGGCGCCGCTCCGGAAAGAGCCGATCTGTCGGCGGAGGCGGCCGAAGGGCGGCGGGGCGGGGCGGGCCGGGCCGCCGGGGGGACGATGGCGCAGCAGGTCGAGCAGCTGCGGGCGGACGGCGTGTACAAGGAGGTGCTGCGGGAAGGCACCGGGCCGCTGCCCGACTTCCGCGACGGCACCAAGGTCAGAGCCGGGACCGGGACCGGGTGGGGGGGAGAGGAGGGGGAGGGGGAAACAGGCGAGGCGCGCATGCGCGCCCCCCCCCCCCCCGCCCCACCCGGTCGCCATGGTGACGCCGCGGCCTACTCTCCCACCCCCGCAGGCCACCTTCCACTATCGGACGCTGCGGTGCGGGGATGAGGAGACGCCGCTGGACGACAGCCGGGAGAGGGGGAAGCCCATGGAGCTGATCGCCGGCAAGAAGTTCAAGCTGCCGGTGTGGGAGGCGGCGCTGCGAACCATGAGGCCCGGGGAGCGGGCCCGCTTCCGCTGTGACGCCAAGGTGGGCGGGGGCGCTGCCGGGGGAGGAGCGGAGCCGCCCGGGAGGGGGCGTGGTCTGACGCTCGCGGAACCATGTATGGCCTCAAGGAGGCGTGGTCCACTCTCGGGGGGCGTGGTTTATAGCTTGGGGGCGTGGTGTGCGGAGTCAGGGAAGCGAGGTCCGCGCTCGGGGGGGCGTGGTTTGGTGCGAAGGGGTGTGGTTTTCTACTTGGGGACACCATGTATGGTCTCAAGGAGGCGTGGTATTGTGCTTGGGGGCGTGGTTTTGCCCCTCGGGGGCGTGGCCCGTGCAGGGTACGGTGTAAGGCCCCTCGTTGCACTCTGGTACCTGGGTTCGAGTCCGGGTCCGGGAGGGAGGGAGGGGGTTGTGGCGGAGGTCCCAGCCCCTGTCCCCCTCCCAGTCTGGTTCGTCCCCAACCTAGTGCCACCTCCTCCCGCCCCGCAGCACGTGGTGCTCTACCCGCTGGTGTCCAAGAGCCTGCGCAACATCGCGGCGGGGAAGGACCCACTGGAGGGGCAGCGGCACTGCTGCAGCATCGCCCAGCTGCACGAGCACTACTCCCTGGGCTACCCCGACCTCGACGAGCTCCAGAAGAACCCCCAGCCCCTCATCTTCGACATCGAAGTGCTCAAGGTGAGGCGCCAGCCTGGGGAGAGGCAGCTGAGCCTGTCCCCCTCCTAGCCATGGGGCAGGAGGAGCTCAGGGAGGGCCACCAGCACCCACCCTGGTGTGGGGGCTGGGGCTCTGCCCTCATGACGAGGGGTGTCGGGCAGGTGGAGGCACCCGGCTCCTACCAGCAGGACCCGTGGGCCATGACGGATGAGGAGAAGCTGCAGGCCGTACCCCTGATCCACAAGGAAGGCAACGAGCTGTACCGGCAGGGCAAGGTGCAGGAGGCAGCTGCCAAGTACTACGACGCCATCGCCTGTCTCAAGAACCTGCAGATGAAGGTGGGGGCTCTCTCTGGGGGCAGGGGGGGCACGCGGGTCTCCCGCCCCATCCCTGTTGATCTGCAGAGCTCAGGAGCTTCCCTTCATTGTCCTCTGCAGGAGCAACCCGGCTCTCCGGATTGGATTGAGCTGGACCAGAAGATCACCCCCCTGCTCTTGAACTACTGCCAGTGCAAGCTGCAGTGCGAGGAGTACTACGAGGTGCTGGATCACTGCTCCTCCATCCTCAACAAGTACGAGGGTAAGGAGCCACGCGGGGAGCCCGGCTGGCTGTGATGGAGGGGGGGATAGCGGGGAGGGGGGGATAGCGGGGAGGGTGTCCCCCCCCCCAGCCTCCTTCCACCAACCCCCAGGAGTTCTCTCTCTACCCGTAGACAACGTCAAGGCCTACTTCAAGCGGGGGAAGGCCCACGCGGCGGTGTGGAACGTGGCAGAGGCGCAGGCTGACTTCGCCAAAGTGCTGGCCCTCGACCCCTCGCTGCGTCCCGTCGTCTCCAAGGAGCTGCGGAGCCTGGAAACCCGCCTGCGGGAGAAGGACGCCGAGGACAAGATCCGTTTCAAGGGCATCTTCTCCCAGTAGAGCCCGCAGCGGAGAGCCCCGCGCCGCTCTCTGGACAGGTCCTTTTAGATATTCCACATGTGGAATGTTCATGGATGTTTATTAATGTTTAATACAAATTTTACTTATTTGAAGTCATTTGAGGTGGGCCCGGGAGCTCGCCAGGGCCCAGTGACACAGCAGTGCACTTAAGTCGCAGTATTAAGCAAAAAAAAAAAGAAAAAAAAAAAAAAGGTGAAGCTCCTCGCTGGGCTCAGGCTCATTGTCACGCCGGGAAGGGACACGGCGGGTGACGCTGAGCTCGAGCCCGCCCGCTTTCTGCCAAGTTCTTTTATTTTCTTTGATGTTTTTAATACTTCACCTTGGGCTGAGCCACCCTGCCTGGGGCTGGCCGAGCTGTTTGTGGCCACGGGGGCCGTGGCTCCAAGCCTGGGCCCCATCTCCCAGCCCTTCATGCCTGTTGTCCATGCCACGTCCCACATCGTCGCTTCCCGAAGCTGCTGCTATCATCCCGAGCCGGTGTTTCCTCTATGACTACGTCACCACGTCAGCGCCGTAAATATTTTCTATAGACTAACTCGCTCGTTATTGCTATCTCTATAAAACTCTGGTCGTGTTATGCCAAGATAAAGAAAAGTAAAACCAGTCACGGGCACCTGGTCACTTAGAAAAAGGGCTGTTAGAGGTAAATGGGGTAAAACAAAGGGTTTTTTTAAAAAAAAAAAAAAAACAGGGAGCCTGGCAAGCCCTGGCCCTGAGGCCTTGCAAACTCACTGCAAAACCAAACCTTTGGATGTTTCATAGCTGCTAAATGACTGTTCTAAGGGGGAGAGACTCTTCTGCAGGCTGTGTCCTGGTTTGATGGTGGAGAAGCAGCTCTAACACACACACACACACAGGGACACCCCAAAGTCACCTCCCTCTGTGACAACTGTGTCCCCGGGGTTTCGCTGGTGGGTACAGAGCAGACACGGGGGCCCCAGCGCCTCGTCTTTACATCGCTTTATTTCACAACGAAACGAAGAGAACAAAGGAACCGCTTTTGAATCCTGGCCCTTCTCCTGCCCCACGGCTGGCAACACCGCACAGAAATAAATAGGTGGGGAGCAGGGAGGTGGCACTTGCCCTGGGGCATAGCCACGTCCCCCCTCCCAGGGCTGCCCAGGGACAGATGACCCCAGGGGGCAGCACACTGGATCCCCGGGGGGGGGAAACTTCCCCCCAGGCACTGCCCAACAGCAGCTCTGCAGCCCCAAAGGACCAGAGGGGATGGGGCAGAGGGTGGAGGCAGAGCTAGGGGGCAGGAAGGGGGACACAGGGTGGCTCAGTCCCGAGGGGATAGCTCCAACACCCCAGGGTGGCTTGAAGCACTGACTCCGGGGTCCCCACAATCTCAGGGGGACCCAACGCCCTCGTCTCCTTCCTCTCAAACTCAGGGCCCATCACGGGCTCCAGCCCCAGTTGCTCCCAGCTGGGAAATGAAGGCTGCGGCGGAAAGGGGGGACGGTGGCCATGCCACCCTCACTCCTCACCCTCCAGCTTGAGGCTGACGCTGCGGGGCTTGGCCCGGGACAGCCCGGGGGGTGCCGATGAGGGCCCCCCCTCCCGCTCCACCTGACTGGAGCCCCGTGACCGCAGGAGCTGGCTCTGTTTGCGGAGGAAGTCGACGGGCGCCGGGCAGCCGTAGGTGCCTTTGCCCAGCACGGGTCGCGGGGGTCCCTTGGGGGAGTGGGCCAGGGCTGCCGCCTCCAGCTGAGCCAAGTGGGCTACATAGCCCTCGGACAGGAACTGTGGGACACACGGACAGTATGAGCGAGCAATCCCAGCCACAGCATGCTCCTGCCACCCTGGTGGGGCCAGCAGTTGTCCCCTGCAGTCCCAGCCTGTCCCCAGCCCCACCACCGTACCTGGCACTGGTTGTAGAACTTCTTGACGGCCCGGCCCACGATGTAGATGTGCGCCGGCGCCAGCCCCAGCGAGCTGTAGACGGAGACATCCTTGGTGGAGCCGTAGCCAGCGACGATGGTGATCTCCGCCTGTCCACGGAGAGGAGCATTAGGGCAGGGAGCAGCCCTTCCCACGGGGACAGCCACCCCAGGGGACTGGGACACACTCGTTTTATGAGGGATGGTTGCAACGTCCACAGGCTGGGAGCTGCCCCTCTGTGCCCTGAGCAGGGTCATAGAATGGTTAGAGTTGGAAGAGATCTTAAAGAGCATCTCGTTCCAACCCCCTGTCCCACCTTCCACCACACCAGGTTGCTCCAAGCCCCCTCCAACCTGCCCTTCAACCCCTCCAGGGATGGGGCAGCCACAGCTTCTC
>JAOQGL010000040.1:65612011-65622748 GCA_027564165.1 Gallinago nigripennis | reverse complement strand
CCCTTCCCCCTCCTCCTAGGGCTCCCCTCCCTCATCCAGAGTCCCTCCCCAGCTTTTCTGGAGCCCCTTGAGGGACTGGAAGGAGCTCTAAGGTCTCCCTGGAGCCTTCTCTTCTCCAGGCTGAACCCCCCCAACTTTCTCAGCCTGTCCTCCCAGCAGAGGGGCTCCAGCCTTTGTAGCCTTCTCTGGATCTTCTCCCACCGAGTCCTGGGACAGGAGGTCAGTGCCCTTGTGCTGTGATCCAGCTCCGAGTATCTCTGCCTGCAGCTCCACTGACCCCTGGGACAGAGGGACACCCCTCCACCACCACCAGCACCGTGTCCCCACCCCGATGGTGTCCCCATCCCCACCTCGGTGCGCAGGCTCTGGAGGAAGGCAGCTTTTTGGCGCAGGGGGTCGTGGGTGAGGCCATCACAGAAGGAGACAGCACCATGGGGGAAGTTGTGCTGGGAGAGCCAGGCCACCACACGGTGCTTCTGCATGTCGGGGCGTCCCGTCACGTAGATGATCATGTAGCCCGAGTCCTGCCAGTGCCTAGGAGGGGACACACGTTGGTGCCAGGAGCCTGTGCGGGGACAGTCCTGCCACCAAGCCATCTCCCAGCACATCACACACGGCTGCTGCCTCCAAAACCTTCCTCCCCACAGGGAGGAAACTGAGCTTCGGGGGTATCACAGGAGGCTTCAGGACCACAACTGGGAGCAGCCTTTCTGCACCAGCACAGAGATGCTGGGAAAACCCTCTGGGTGATGGCAGGTCACCCAGCTCCTCCCCATGAGGGCACCCTGCCTCCGCTACCCCAATCTGGTTGTCACCACACCATGAAAGGAGGGTCAGGGTGTCCCCACCACGAGAAGGGCACCCACCGTACGACATCGACAGCCCCTGCCCGCACTTTGGGGTCGCTGCCCATGATGGAGACGCTGGCGGTGAAGGAGCCATCGATGCTGAACACGACCGACTCGGTGCCCCGGGCCACCACCGTCAGGTACGCCTCGGCATAGCTGTGGTCCCCCCTGGGATGGGAGAACAAGGGGACCTCAGAACTGGCTCTGTGACAGAAGGTTGTCCCGAAAGGGCTGGAGAAGGAACCGAGGTGGCACCGCACACCCGCAGCTCACCTGACCACCATGCGCACGGGGTAGATGCCGATGGCCAGAGCCTTGTCCGGAGGGATGGTGAAGGTCAGGCGCCCACTGCCACTTGTCACCTCAGTGCCATAGTGCAGCCACTTCCCCGACAGCGGCTGTGTCATGATGTAGATGTCCACCTGGGAGAGGGAAACGGGCTGAGCACAGACTGAACCTCCAGACCCTGCCACATCCCTCAACCTCCAAGTCCTTATGACCCTCTCCTCCCATCCCACAAGGTCCTATGGGGTCCTGTTCACCACATCCCTTCCCCTGCCACAGATGACACCAGCCCCGTGTCCCCTCCTGGACATGCCCACTGTGATTGATGGGGTTCTGGTGGCACCCATGAGCTCAGAGATACCTTCTCCCCAGTCAGCGTCACCACGTCCAGGGGTCCATACATGAAACGCCCAGTGAGGACCTGCGCTTTGCCCTCGCACACGATCACGTCGCAGGCCCGGTGGTTGGCCGCCACGTTCTGCAGGGACATGGGACACTCAGAAACCTGCACCACCGGGGAAGCGGGTGGCACCCAAGGGGACACATGCGCCCCACTGGGCTGAGGGACCATCCCCGAAACCTCCTGAGAGAGGGGAGCAAACCCTCCCAGCTGCATGGCCCCGTGGCTGGGGGTCTGCCCAGGCACCTGGGGACAGCCAGAGCCTGGTGCTGCCCCGGCAAAGGGTTGAGCTCCCGATGGCCACCGGGCACGTACCCGGATCTTCACTTGGGTGCGCTTGCGCTGCCACTTCTCCCGGGGAAAAGCTGGGCTGTAGATAGAGCTCTCCTCGCTCTCCGCCGGCTGCGGCCCCTCTTTCTCCATCACCTAAAGAGCAGCACGGCCCCAGCTCAGCCTCCGCCAGCCCACGGTCAGCTGTGCCACCTGCCCCACCATCCCCACCCCTACCTGGCGCAGGATGAAGGCCACCACGTCGGAGGACTCCCAGTAGCTGGCGTGGAAGAGGTGGGGCAGGGTGATGGTGGGGAAGGCAGTCAGGGCGTCGGGGCAGTAGAGCGAGTAGTCGATGCGCTTGGGGCCCCACCAGCGCTCCAGGACTACGGGGAGAGCAGGAATGAATCCATCCCGGGATCTCTTCCCAAGGTGCCAGCATGGGATGGGATGGGATGGCACTTACTCTTGACGACTTCACTGGTGCTGGCAGGAGTGGGGGCCTCTGCCAGCTCGTTGCCCCTCCAGAAACCCCCAAAGCTGCCAGTGGGGGTAGGGGGGGCAGCCATGTCCACCTCAGGCAGGAACAGGGCAGAGTGCATCTGCAGGGCCTCCGCTGCGGAGAGGGATGAGTGAGGCCACCCAGACCCCTCTGGGGACACCAACCAACCTGGGACCACCCCCTGCTCCAGCACAGCCCCAAAGTGGGGGGACAGGGTTCGTACATCGCTTTCCCCATACCCCAGTAGTGCTATGGGTGTTCTGGGTACCCCGACATGATGCCAGAGCTCCCAGTGCACCCTAGGGTGTCTGGAACCAGTCTGGTGGGGGGGTCACTCACCCAGTAGGGAGGAGGTGCCATCACCCAGGGGGTACTTCTGGTAGCGGGGTACGCTGAGTGGTGGGACAGCGTGGAAGGCCTTGGCCAAGAGGGGCTCCAGGCGGGAGGCGCAGGGGTCGGCGGCGTGGAAGAGGTTGTAGATCTGCTCACAGGCGGGACGCAGCTGGGCCACTGGGGCAGAGAAAGGGGGGGGTCAGGGCTGCCCAGGCTGTGTGGCAGAGAGCCCGGTGGGGACAGGGACAAGGCACGAGGGCTGGTGGGTACAGGGCAGCGCAGCCGGGAGCTCGGCACCCAGCAGGGAGAAAGCAGAACCCAACGAGAGGAAAGGTTGGGGAGGCAAACCCAGGACACCGGGGGACAAGCTGGGGCTGGCACAGAGCAGGGAAGGGGACACTCGGGGACAGACCAACGCCCGGGCAGGGATTGCAAGGGGCTCAAACCCAAGCAAGGCTCTTTGGGGAGGGGGTTGGGGGGCCGGCACCGTGGCTGGCGGGGGTCCTCACCATCCAGAGCGGGCATGACGGTCTTGCGCAGCGCGAGCACCAGCCCCAGCGGGGAGCCAAAGAGGAAGAAGCCGGATACCTTAAATTCGAGGCGGGTACCGGTGCCCTCCGCCCCGTCCAGCGCCGCGGTGCCGCTCCGCGGTGCCTCTGCCTCCAGCGGGGCCTCGCTGGCCTGCAGGCTGGGACAGCGGGGCTGGTGGGCTTGGGGAGGGATGGCGTCGCCCCGTTCCCACCATCCCAGGGGCAAAGCTGTGCCCAACACGGCCCCGTTAGCCCAGGGGGAGCTGCTGGAAAGTGGGGGGAGGCTCCAGCAAGACACCCCGAGGTGGGCGGCCCCCATGCAATGCTCCTTCCCAGGCTGGTGCAGATGGGAAATTCACCTTTTCCATAAAGCAACAAAATTAGTGGGGAGATCAGCAGGGCTCCCGTGGGGACGGGTCACGGCGCTGCCGACCGTCTCCCTTGTTCTCACCTGCACAAGGAGCTGTGGTGGTGGCTGTCCTCCTGCTCCCGGCAGGGTGGCTGTGTCCCCAGCTCCGGGCTGGCCTGGCCAGACCCCGTTGCTCCGTCCGTGCCATCGGCCAGTGGATCCCTGCCACCGCCCAGCTCGGGGGAAATGGGCTCCATGCTCTGTTGGGGGAAAGGCAGAGAACACCCAGCTCCTGTTTAACCAACACTGACACCCCCACCCCTCCTGTACCCCAGCACCGAGGGGCGCAAACCCCTTTTCCACCCTCTCTGACCAGTAGTACTCACCAGGCTGCCACGGCGGCTGCTGCTGCGGCTGCCCCCCGAGCCCCCCCGGCTTTGGCACAGCGCGTCGAAGCCCAGGATGCCACCCACGCAGTCCCCCAGCAGCACCACCTGCGGAGAGCATGCACCCGTGACGAGGGCGAGGAAGGACAGAGCCCCCAAACCCTCCACACGGGGGGAACGTGGTCCCCGGTGGATCCAAGCCCTGGCCAGAGCAGAGCTGTCCGCAGATCCCCTCTCTCACCTGGCCGCAGAAGCCAGCCCCCTCCCCAGAGTGCAGGAAGGTGCTGTACACCTGGTTGGCACGAGCGATGACGGCACCCACGGCGTGCTGGTAGCTCCCCGAGGAGGTGGCCAGCAGCGGGAGGGCCGCCAGTGGGATGTGGTCCTGGCTGCTGGAAAGGCTGTCCCTGTCATGGCTGTAGGGGCTGAGCCTGAGAAAAAAACAGTGGGAAGGATGAAGGGGGCTGCCCTGGTGTCCCCATCCCACCACATGACACTTGCTTACCCTGCAATGCTGCACCAGGAGTTATCCCCTTTCCATCCCATCCCCTAGATGCCACACCAGGAGAAGGAAAGCCCCCTCTGAGGCCACCACCTCCACAGTCCCCTCCCGAAACCCCGGGGTGGTTTTCCAGGAGGACAGCCCCCTCCTTGCCCCACGGAGAGCCCCATAACAAGGGGCTGCCATCGTACTTGGAGACGAGGGCGTAGGCAGCGGCGCAGATGGGTGGGCAGGGCACCAGGCGCAGTGCCACGTGCCCCAGTGCCTCGGGGAAGTGGACACGGGTGACGGCGTCGAAGGTGGCCGCCAGCGTCTGTACATCTGCCTGCTTGGAGCCTGGCTCGCCCACTCCCTGGTCCAGGATATTGCCGCTGTGGAGGATGAGGAAGAGGGCATGGATCCGGCAGGTCTGCGCCGTGCTCTCCGATGAGACACACTGCAGGAAGGAGAGAGCTGCCATCGGCACCCACGCTAGGGACAATGGGTGGCATGGCCCGAGGGAGGGGACAAGCAGGGCACCCACCTCAGAGAAACCGGTTGCCCCCAGTACTTCACAATCCACCTTGGAGGTGCAGGATCCCTCCCCTGCAAGTACATGGCCCCGGTGAGTCTGGATGGGACATCCAGATGGGGATCAGCCCCCTCCCAGGACACCCATGGCAGGGTTAGGGGACAGGCGCCCTGCCTACACTCACCCAGTGCCTCGTCCAGCTCCGCAGGCCGCTCCAGCGTGTCCAAGAAGTCATTGGAGCTCCACTTTGTCATCTCCTTCGCAAAGACCTCATCGCTGTCAGACAGGTCCTCTGCGGCAGCAGGGAGGGGGAAGTGGGTGAGGAGCCAACAAGGACCCCCCTGCCATGAGGCAAACCCAAGCCCACCCTGAGCCAGTGACTGGTCCCTGCCACCGAAACACTGAGCCACAGGCACTGCCCCCCATCGTACCGTGGGCATCAAAAAATTCCTCTTCGGAGCTGTTCTCGGAGTCACGGGCGATGTTCTGCATCCGCCACTCAGACAGGCTCTGAGGAGATACCCCCCCTGCCACCGGCACAGGGTCAGCAACCAGAGCCCCCCTGCAGTGAGACCCCACTCCTGTCCCACAGTTCCCCCCTGCTCTTGCATCCAGAGCTCTCCTGGAGACCCAGAACCACCCTCAGGGCACCCAGAGACCCACCCAGGACCACCTTCAGGGCACACAGAGACCACCCCAGGAGACCCCTGGGGCACCCAGGCCAGGGAAAATAGGATCCTCTGATGCATCTCCTATGGGAGGGGGGTTGGAGGGTCCCCATTCCACCCACACAGGACCTGGTCTCTCACCTCCATGCTGGGAAGAGTAGGAAGACCGTGAAGAGGTGGACCACTGCTTGGCAAAGGTATCGTCAGGAGAGGTGTCGGATGCCTCCTGCACCTCAGCCCCCTCCTGACCACTGGTCTCCCCCGGCTCTGGTCGCCCCTCAGGGCTGGGCCCGGCGGTGGGGGGTTCTTCGGCCTCGCCACACTTGGCCATCTTCTGTGCCAGCATCCTCGCCGTCTCCTCCTCCAGCTGCCGAATATCTTCCATTGTCAGGTCCGTCCACTCGTCCTGCCAGCACCAAGCCTGGCGGTGGGCGCGCAGCATCACCTTCCTCAAACCTGTGACAGGGGACACGGCCCAGCATGGCCCCGGGGGTCCCCAAACCTGCTCCCCCACCTCCAGCGGTGCCGATGATGGAAGGCTTCCCTGCTGCTGCCCCGCACTCACCCACGTCGTGGATAAACTGCTCAATCTTGGACTGCATCCCCCAGTAGCGGAACTCCACCTTGCAGAGCTTGTAGGCACACATCAGGGGTCCTCCAGCGGCCACCTCCAGCCAGTCGTCCCCCAGCGGACCCCGGCCCGTCTTGGCTGAGTGGTAGAGCTTGGGGTCCTCCTCGGGCTTGTATTCGCTGGGGGAGATGGGGTCACGCACGATGTCGATGGTGTCTGTGGGGAGAACAGCACCCATCACCCCGTGATGCTCAGCAGGGGGACACGGGAGACCCCTTGGGCAGGAAAACGGGGGGGAAAAAACCACCCAAAAATCAGAGGGACAAATTATTTCCACGAGCCGCGCATCCAACAGCCAGCATCAAACACCCTCCATCCTGCATTTGTAACATCAAAGGCACCCATGGGTGCACCCATCCTTTCATGGGGGCCGGACCCTGAGCCCCACGGAGCGGCGCAGTGTGGCTGGAAGAGGCACCGGGGGTGGGGGGGATGGCGGGGGGGGATGCATGGAGGCGGCGAGGCGTGCAGAGAGACGGGGCTGACACACATACGCGCATTAGTCGGGAGATTTGGCAGCTGGGAGAGCGGCCCCGGCGACCCCAGGGGACGTGGGGGCTGGTGCTGAGGACAGCCAGATGGAGCAGCTCGGAGCACTGGTGAGCCTCACCATCTTCTGCCCCCCCCCGGACCCCAGGGGACCCCTATAAAGGGGTATGGAGCCCAGCAAAACCACCACACGACCCAGGAGGAGCCCCCTTCGAGCTGGGGGGTGTGATGGCAACATCCCCCTCTCGCCAAATGGGGGTGGCCTTGGTAAAACTAGAGGGGGGGTTATGGATGGCAACCAGGAAAAACATGATCCAACAGACCCTGGGGGACCGTTCAGATCCAACCCTGTGCAAAGTCACCTCCAGTTTGGCTGCTCCAGGACAGCTCCCTCCAGCCCGGTCTTGGGGGGGTCCCAGGGCCCCCCACTGGCCCCCAGAACCTTCCTACAGAGCTGTCCCCAGTAATCCCCCCCCAGCCTGTCCCCAGGCTGTGCCAGTCCTCATGCTTTTTTGCCCCCACTGATGCACCCAAGGTGCCCCCTGTCCTATTCCTCCAGCTTGGGCCAAAAAAAAGGCAGGGAAAAAAAGAAAAAAAAAAAAAAGACTTTTAAGACTCAGAAAATAAGAGACAACTGCAAGGCAGGTGCCCTGAAGTGGGCCCTGAAATCAGGAATGGACAGGCTGGCCGGGCAGCTCGGGTGACAAGACACCACGGGTGGCAGGGAGGAGCAGGGATAGGAGCTGCTGGCCCCAAGCAGCTCCCAGCAGCGTGACTCGCACGAGGACTGACAGCTCTGCTTTTATAACCGGGAGAAAATTGGCCAGGAGGCCGTTATCCCCGTGGGTCACCCTGGCAGCCAGGCCACGTTACTCCCCTGCCCTTTGAAATGTGAGACCGGGTTTAAATCTTGTGGGTGATACAGGACACCGAGGTGAGAGTGAGAGCTGGCAAAGAAAATCCCAGCATCAGGATGGGAATCCTCAGGGGAGGCCAGTCCCAATCCGGGCCCGCTCCCTGTGGGAGGCAGCAGCCACCCGAGATGCAGTGTGTCCTGCGGAAAGCCCATGGGACGGGCACCAAGGGGTGAAAATCAGGCAGGGCAGCATGCAGCGGGCACAGGGCCATGCCCTCCCTGCTGTCCGCTCGGCCCTGGTCACAGCAGGGGCAAAATTTGTCCCCCCGGGCCCAAGCCACTGGCATCCCGGCCGGACATCCCCGGTGCCGCAAGAACCAATGAGAGAAATAGGTCAGATGAATCATTTCCTCCAAATGCCTATTTTAGGCCTCCATTTTAAGAGGCAGCGCGTCACGCTCTGCACTCCGGTGCCTAAAACGACCAGATCAACATCGCTGGGGAAGGGAGGCCGCCGCAGCCGGGGACAAACCCGCCGGCGAGGGAGGAATCCCACCCCAGGCTCCTGGCTCTGCCCACCGATCCCCCCAGCAAGCTCTCCAGCCTGGATCCGGAGAGCAAACTGGAGCAAAGCCCTGGGGAGCAGGAGAAGCAGGACAGAGAGGGATAAAAATGGGGACACGCTGATCCAAAACACCCAAAGGAGGTTCCCATGTACACCCCGGAGAGGGGCTGGGAAGACAAAGTCATGCCAGACCGTGTGGGACAGGGGTTGGGATGCAGGATGGGGACATGGGGAGCAAGCTGGCACCACGAAGGAGAGGGCTGCACACAAATATACAGGCAAGGGAAGAAGGTGAAGGATGAAATTATCCCCCAAAGCATCTTTAACAGAGACTCTAATTGAGCAGCGCTGCCAAGGGAGCAGGCAGGGAGCTCAGGGCAGGCAGCTCGGGGCACAGGCACCTTCCCCTGCCAAGTTTCCACCCATAGCTGTCCCCAAAACAGCAAAGAGAGCAAAGCTGAGCACATTGCAGATGCCAAGCCCCTCAGGCACCACAGCACACCCATGCACCCAGCCTGGGAACCCCGGCAGGTATCGTGTCCTGCCCTTCACCCCCAGCCAGCCCCGCAGCAGCCACACGCACCCAAAATCCTCTGCCTCTTCTCAGCCGCGCTCAGGTTGAAGATGTTGGTCTGCTGGCCCCCGTCCGGCCGGTAGTACGTCTCGATCTCGATGGAGAACTTCTCCACAAAGGGGCAGGTGTACCTGAGGGACGTGTGGGGACAAGGATGAGCCCGGTGGCACGGCTGGCCCCACAGCCCACCCCTCATCCCTGCCAACTCCCACCTGGTGCGGGTGTAAGGGTAGGCGTTCCAGGATTCCTCCTCCACCTGCAGGGCAGCCTTGGGGAGCAGTGCTCGGAACCAGCTGGGGATGTGGGAGCCCACATGGTAGATCTTGTGGGTGTACTGGCCGCTGCCACCGGGACCATCACTGTAGGGCCGGTTGGCCAGGATCTCCACCCCACTGCCCTCACCGCTCGACTCCTCACGGCTCTTCTTCTGCAGGGAGAGCCACTGGGTGAGCATGGGGTCCTCTAGCACCCCCTAACCCTAAGACCCACACATCCCCAAAGCCTGGCACCTTGCAGGCCCCTGTACCCTCTGTGACCCCTGGTCCCCATGCAGTGACACCCCTAGCCCCATACGTGCTCCAGGGGGTCCCCGCTCAGCTCTGTGTCCTCAAACCCACCGAACCTCCATGACACCCTTGCACTGCTACCCATCCCTTGGGGTCAGCCCCACAGCCCCCTGCACCCCCCAGGCTCGGTCCCACAGCCCCCTGGCACCCTCTCAGGCTCCATCACTCCACACACACCCCACAGCTCCCCATGCTCAGCCCCACAGCCCCCTGACTCCTCAGCTCCCCGTGCTCAGCCCCACAGACCTCTGCACCCCCTCAGGTTCCGTGATCAGCCCCACAGCTCCCTGCACCCTCCAGGTGCCTACGCTCAACCCCACAGCCCCCTGCACCCCCCAAGCTCTGCCCCACAGGCCGAGCACCCCCTCAGGCTCCATGATCAGCCACACACACCCCACAGCTCCCCATGCTCAGCCCCACAGACCCCTGCACCCCCTCAGGCTCCACACTCATCCCCACAGCCCCCTGCCCTCTCCAGCTCCCTATGCTTATCCCCACACCCCCCTGCACCCCTCAGGCTCCACACTGAGCCCTAACGCCCCCTGCACCCCCCAGCCACAGCTTACTGCACCCCCTTGCTTCCCCCCCTCCCCGTACCCCCTCAGGCTCTGTGCTTAGGCCTACAGCCCCCCGCCCCCTTCAGATCTCCATGCTCAGCCCACAAACCCCCCCCTCCACCCCGGCCCCACCTGGATCATGTAGAGCTGGGCCACCTGGTACTCCTCCAGGGTCATGGGCAGCAGTATGTGGTACTCCTTGATGAGCATGGCGGCGGGGGGGCAGCGCCTGTGCCGGGGGTCGGCCCTCAGCCCCGGGGGCAGCCCCTCAGCCCGGCCCGGCCCGGCCCGGCCCGCTCCGCCGCTGCCGGGCCCGCCCCGCTCCCATGGCAACGCGCCCCCCGCCCGTTCGGCCCCGCCCGCCCGCCTTCGGCTCCCCTTCGGCTCTTTCCGGCTACGCTCGGCTCCCTTCGGCTCCGCTCGCCCTCGGGCGCTGCCCCCCCCCACCTCCCCGGCCCCGGCCCCGGTCCCGGCGAACCTGCGCTGCTCCCGACCGGCCGTGACATCACAGCCCGTGCCCACGGGGACGGCCGTGACGTCGGGAGTGGTGGTGGGGGGGGGGTGTCCGTGACGTCAGAGACGGGAAGGCGGCGAGCGCCGCAGCACGGGCATTCCGCCCGTACCGGTGCCCCCGGTTCCCCCCCCCCCCCCCGGTTCCCCCCAACAGAACCGACACCGGGGCTGGGAAAAAGATGTATTATTTATTTTAAAAAGCCTTTTTTCTTTTTTTTTCGTTTTTTAAAGCGTTAAAAGCGGGTTTTGATCATTCCCACGCCTCTTAACCAAGGGCACAGCTCCAGGACTAACACCCCACCTCCCCCCCCCAAAGCCCTTTCCCGGTGCCCCCGGGTCACTGAGACACCCCCCCCGGCTCCGTGTCCCCCTGTCACCACCGTGACCCCACCGGCACCCGAG
>JAOQGL010000040.1:65561055-65573261 GCA_027564165.1 Gallinago nigripennis | reverse complement strand
CAGAGCCCTGGCAGAGGCTGCCCAGAGAGGTGGTGGAGTCTCCTTCTCTGGAGACATTCAAACCCCACCTGGACACGCTGCCCCATCCCTGGAGGGGTTCAAGGTCAGACTGGACAGGGCTTGGAACAACCTGGTGTGGTGGGAGGTGTCCCTGCCCAGGGCATGGGGTGACTTTAAGGTCCCTTCCAACCCAAACCATTCTGTGTTTCTATGATTCAGATGCCAACTCTCTCCCCTGAAATCAGGGAGAAACCTCTCCCTGATCCCCACCTGCTCAGCAAGGCTCCCTTATTTTTTATCTTCAGGTGTGAAAAGCAAATTCCACCTCAAAAACTCTAAGCCAGCAGCCACAGCAAGCGACCAGCTCAGGGCAGCGCTGGCTCCTGATCCCAAGAAGCCACAAGCTGTGCCCTGGGGAGCGTCACACAGTGTGCCTCTGGCCTGCCACGTGTCACCCCGGGGTGGCAGGAGAAGCTCGTACGTACTTGAAGGTGAGTCCCTCAAAGATGGGCGTCAAGGGCAGTTTGAAGGTTTGGCAGAGGGTGACGGCGGTATCGAAGAGACCAGCCCGGACCAGGAGAGCAACCGTTTCCTCGGGTGTAGAGTTGCCTGCAGGGAGAGAGGACCAGGTAAGAGCCTCCCCCAGTCTCACCCCAGTGCTTACTGGGGTCTAACACCACGCAGTGTTAATGGCCCAACGTAAAACACCCCGCAGGAGCATTTCTCACAGCACGGCTTGAGGCTTTCTTGGCCTTGGGAGCACCTCAGGAGGTCAGGACCCAGCCCTAGAGGGACTGGGAAAAGCAGCAGGGACCCACAGAGTCTGTCCCTGATCAGGCACCAGCTGGAGAGGGACACAGCTCATAGCCAAATGCTGCTGCTGTGCAGGGAACCAGGGAGGTGACAGCCTTGTCACTGCCACAACAGGCCTGTATCCAAGTGACCAAGGCACCAGCTCTGCCAGCACAGGCAGGAGGGGAGATGAAACTGTAGCACTCAGCTCCCTGCATCTCCACTTTGCCCTCAAACCAGCTCTTCCATTCTTTTCCCACAATCCTTTATTGGGAAGTCACCTCCTCCTTATACTTAAAGCGGAAAAAAAGGTGTACAAGTTGCATAATTGGTATCAGAGAGCAGCAGACCATACTTTACATGGTCAGAGTGGGAGAGTCACAGCTTTCTGTTCCCCGACAAGGAACAACTTTGATAAACTAACACCGTGCCGTGAAGCAGGATTGTCCTGGACAATCGTTAAAAGTCTTGCATCAAGTGTTTTCTTTCTAGGGTTTTCTAATTCCAGTTTATCTGCGAGCAATTTGCAGTCAGACAAAAAGACACCTCTTTGTCTCATGAGCCAAGCCCCACATTGCAGAACACTACCAGAGCTTGGCAAAGCCAAAAAATGATGGAAAACTTAAAATTGGAGAGGACAAATCTGCCTCTCCAAAGCTGCTGAACTTGGTGCAAGATTTCCCACCTGGAAGGCAAACTGAACAGTCCCTGCCAGCTCCTGGCTTTGTCTCTGAAAACCAAATTGCTGCTTCCTCACCTGAGCTACGACTGAGAGTGCTGTAATTAGCACAAAGCTCGGGGGAAAGGAGAGGGGGCTACGTCGTGGCCCCTCTTACCTGCCACGGCCGCCGTCGACAGGTCGTGCTGCACCAGCGTCAGGCGGATCCGGGCCAAGACACATTCCCGCTCCAAATCCTCCAGCTCCAGGATCTCGATTTGGCGAGTTGCTGCGACAGATGGGACACGAAAAGGGGGCTCTCAACATTTTAAAAAGGGCTCCTCGGGCATCGTGGGCAATACCCACACCCCTCTGCCAGCCCAAGAGGAGTCGTTATCGCAGAAAGCACCAAAGGAGGGGTCAGGTTTTGCTGCCCCTTCCTTGCTACAACGCTCCCACTCCTCTATTAGAGATGTGATCTCAGGTTTGGGAAGAGCTGCTGCCAGGCATATGCTACAGGGGAGCTCAGCCAGAAATAATTGTTTTAAAAATACCTGACCTTAATTTTTCCCTACTGTAATGCTGAGGATTTCGAGTCCAACCAGACCCCTGCGTGTTGGCAGACACAGAGACCTCACCAGCAGAGACTCGCTACGTCAGCAGGGCTCCCCAGAGCACAATCAACAAAAGCCTTGAACAACCAGAAATTGTCTCACAAAGGCTTTTTTTTTTTTCCCCCTCAGCTTTTTCTTGATGTTATAAATTATTTCCACCACTGACAAGTCACCAAACCACAGAGGAGTGTGCGGCTCCTTGGGGAAAAGCCGTTAGAACATACCGCGATGCTAACACTGGGAGAGTTAATTACCTTAAAATCCCCCAAATTATTGATGTGACAGAGGAAGGAGCTGCCCTGAGCGATCCCAGGCTCAGGGAGGCTGCTCTTTGCCAAGAGGAAGCATCAAGAGCAGGCACACTTACTGGGAACAGCCATGCACTCCCCGTCATGGCTCCTCTTCGGGGACGCTCCGGGGCGTTCGTACTTGCAGGAAAAAGAAAAAAGAGCATTTATGCCTCAATCCAATACAGCCCCAGCTCTTGAAATTCCATTTCAAGCCTTGACTGGAACCAGGAAAAAACACACAACCCCTTGGCAGTTCAGGTTACATTTATCTCTGGGCACTGGAAACATGGCATGGCGTTAGCTGGCGGGGCTACAGTCACCACATCCCCGCAAACGGATTTGAAACACAACCCCTGTGTTACAGTAATTCCCCTTTCGACTGGTATTTGGGCTGTTCAGACCCCCCCGGAAGATTTTCTCCAGCTTCAACAGGTGATATATTCCCACATATATACACCACGTCCCCTCTCTAAAGTTTGTCCTGCTTCCACCCTGCCCCAAAAAAGGGGCAAGGAGAAAAAAGGGACAGAAAGGACCGATATCTCCGCTGGGCAAGAAGACGAGGGAGGCAAACTAAAGCGACCAATGCTTTTGTTTATCCCATTGGGAGGAGTTTTGGAAGGTCTTTCCCAAACATAAGTGTCCCCCCAACAATTGGTAGCTCGTAGTAAAGCTCCACGTTTCCTACCACAGCCCCCGACGCCGGCTGCACTATCCAGGCGTACTCCGGGCGGATCAACCGTAAGCAGTTAATAGCAGCCAGGAAACAGTTTCCCTGTTTTTGGAGCCCTCGGAGAGTCCGCACCTCCCGTCCCAGGCGCATGCCGTACTCAAACATCACCGTCCCAGCTGTGAGAAAAGGGGGAAGGCATCAGCCAAGAGCCTGGAGATCCCTGGCAGGCAAACCAGTGGGTGATAAAGGAGCTTTACCCTTGCGGTAGTTGTGGCGGTAGATGTGGAAAGCGTAGAGCAGCTCGTAGTAATTGTGGGTCATCAGGTCCACCGCTCGAGCGTGAGATTCGATGATCCCCACGACCTGCAGAGGGCAAGAGGCTCCAAAAAATGGGTTGGATAAACCTTTTAAAGGCAGCGGTTGTGCCCCCTGCTTCCTCCCAGCACAGCCCGGTGACCTCGTTACAGAAGATGACCTCATTAGGGAGGGTTACCTCGTTTTGGAGGTTGATGTAGGGGAACTCCACCAGGTCCTGGAGCTGGGACCTCTCACAGAGAACCACCACTAGCTGGCGCAGACAGTCCAGCTGCCTGTGGAGAGAGAAAGAAAGAGAGAGAGAAGCACAACCTGGAACACAGCGCTTTGTAACAGCCTCCCCAGGGTTTTATTTTCTGGCTCGCAACCAAGAAGCCCCTTTCAGATTTCTCCAGCGCTGGAAATAAAGATCCTGCCGGCAGAGATCCTCTGCAAAGGGCTCTTGGGCGGGAAGTCTATCCCCTGCCCCCAGCTCTGTTTGGTAAGATTGTTCTTCATTCTCAATTAAAACACGTTCTTATTTCTCCTCTGAGCAGCCATTCCGGCTCGTCACATCCTCCGCTGCTGGAGGGAAGCTTCCTCTACCCAGCTCACTTCCCAGACGGTATTCAAGTCAAAAAAAATTCAACTCTGAGTCTTTTCTTTATTAAATTAAACTGACTGGACTCCTAGAGCTTTTCAACATACAAGGCTGCACGTGAAGCTTTAGCCATTCTTTTGGCTCTTCCTTTAATCAGCCTTTTTCCTCCCCCCTCAGTTTCTTCCTTTGAGATAGTGCCGGTCCCAGCTGCTCTTACAAAAAAATGAAATATACCTTTTTTAAATACACTTTTACACAAGCTTAAAACATCCCCTCTCAACGCAGCAGCCACGTCCTGCCCTAAAACATCATCATCCTTTCAGTTTGACAGAGGAATGGGCACAAGGACCTCCATGACAAGGGAGAGTAGAGGCACAAAGCTGTCACCATCACCTACCTGCTCGGATCTGGGTTTTGGGTTAAGGCCACATATGCTTCACTGTTGTGTCCTAAATCCAAGTGGTGTTTGAAGATGCAAGTCCTCAAAGTAGCCTGGAAACACCAAAGAGCACAAAGTTATACAACTCCAAAAACCCCTCCCCCTCTAAGCTCCCTGAAGAAACACCTTCGTGCAGAAGCGACCCGTTACCTGGCTTCTCCAGTCATCGGCCGATTCCATGATAGCCAAGGTAGCCAACTGGATGACCAGCTCCGGTAACCCCACCATGTCCAGCAGGCGCAGAACCTGGAGAAGACAACATTCTACCATCGGCTGCAGCAGTGCCAAAGAGTGGGTCTGTTGGTGAGGGGGTTTTGTTTGTTTTTTTAAGAGCTTCATCTCTCCCTATAACCATAAGAGCAGCTTGAAGATTTTCACTGGTGTTTCTAAGTGATTAAGACTGAAAAAGGGGAAGATTTTGGTGAGCAGCAGAGGTCTGAACCAAACCCCAGCACAACAGGTCCAGGTGATGAATCCTGGAGGATTCATCTCTGCACGTGGGAGTTTTCTGAAACATTTTAGCCTTGATGGCTCCAGCAAAGCCCTGCGACAGAGGGAAACGATTCTGGCCCCAAGCACACACGCAGTTGTGTTAGGGAGAGACATTCCCTCTCCAAGGGCACCTGAGAATCCTTGTGTTTTCTGGATGTTATCATCAGGGAATCAGGATTCCAAGCTCACAGCCTGTCTGAATGATAGCATTATGCAATAAATAGATCCTATTTAAAGACATTAGCTTTGATTTGCCTCAAAGCTTAATAACCTTCCCCTTAAGCAGCACCCTACATCCCGCCTGGACGTGTCTGGCTTCTGCCTGGATCTCACCCTGCCATTTTCTGCTGGATAACAAAGTCCTCTGCTCTTCAGAGACAAAGAGGTGGAAAGCACCCAGCTTTCACACCATAGTCACTTCAGCACCAACCACTCGAGGGTTCACCGTCCCCCAAAAAAGTATGTTCTCCGAGTCATTTCCCCAAACGCTGGGGATGAAGCAGCAATTTTCTCTCCCAGCAGTGTGTGTGGAAGGATTTGGTGCTGATTTACTGGACCAGGATGGTTTAAGCTGGGCGGGCTCAGCCATACCTTGTTGTAGTACTGCAGGCGTGGAGAGGAGACCATCTCCCCCTCCTCGGGTTGGATCAGCCTGTCCAAGAACTCTTCTCTTCCCACCTCTGAGGCGGCTTGGCAGAAAGAGTCCAAAGCCTAGAAGCAAACCAGAAAGCAGCTTGTGTGCTCCCTCCCAGTCTGTCATACCAGTAGCAGGATGATGCTGCCTCTTCCAGCTCTGGGAACCGAGACCTGCTGGCCCCAAGCTCACGAGAACTTCCCCAGGAGCACACCCCACCATCTTACTCCAATCCCATTCGTTTGGAAGCAGAGCTCAAGATGGAAGTTTCTCAACTCGCACAGTGGAAATAAGGCTGGAGCTACCTCTGTGCTTCTACCCTCTCAAGGAAAAAAAGCTCCCAGATCCCACTGGAAGTTGAGGATGTTACCTTGTGTCCCTCGCCCATGACAAGGTAGCATCGGCCCATCATGAAGGAGCAGGAGCCCATGTTGACGTGGCACCAGGGCTGCAGCAGGCGGATGTATTCCTACAGGAAAGGAGGAAGGGGAGTTGGGATTCAGGCCAGCACTCACTAGTGACCTGTAGGCACCCAGTTCCAGAAGAAGAGTTCAGTCTCTAACACCAAAATGCTATTTTGGTGGCCCCTTTAGCTGCAGTGCTGACAAATCCCACTCCTCCAGCTCGAGGGCTGGTTTCCCCAGCCCTAAAGTTCCCTTGTTGCATCCCCCATGTGCTCCCAGGGAACAACCTGCTCCAAATAGCTCCAGTGTCTGTACAGAGCACCCCAGAAACAGCACCCAACATCCCCCCCCCCCAAAAAAAAATCAGACATGACACTCTCTATGACCACAGCTATCCTGCTGGTGGGAATTGCTGAGGAAACATCACCCTGGCACTCACAGAGCCTGAAGGGGAGCATGACTGGGTGAAGGCAGCAGGAGAACAGGCAAAACAGGGGTGAGAAGACCATTATTTGGGCAGAAAAGGGAAAGCAGCCAAGGGAGACCACGGATTACAGCAACTGTACGGTGCTGGTGGCACCAAGGACACACCACAAATAAAGACACCACACGGCCACTAGCCAGGGCAATACAACACAACCTGGCCCCGTGCCTGCTCCATCAGGGCAACATAAGGGCTGCAAAGTGTCATTGCTGCTCAAGCAGCAGCTACGAGGCACGATGGAAACTCAAAAGCTGGTGTCCCACATGGCTGGGAGGGCTCTTCCTACTTGAAGAAGCAGAGATGTCCCACCAGCAGGGCCCTGGGACTCAGCAGGAAGAGAAGACAGGACCAAGCAGTAAAGCCAAGGTCCCACTGGCCAAACCTGCATCTTTGCACCTCACCTGCCCCAACCACGGGTTCACTACAAGCCACGTGGCAACACATCCTCCAAGCCTGGCTTCACCACCCAGATTAGCCAGATACAACCAATCAATCCCACCCCAAGGCTCGCTCAACAGCTTGTCGGGCAGAATAAGCACCAAGGAGAGGTTTGGCCTTCATCCCAGGCCAGGGCTTTGGTTACTAGCCCTTCTCCGTGCCTGCCTGCGACTCGCCGGGCGCTTCCTTCTCTCTCCACCTCTATTTGGGTCACCCTGCTCACGCCGACAGCAAATCTGGTGTTAGCTCCTCGAGGTCAAGGCGCTTAATCCAAGTTTACGTGACCGACTGGGATCACGAAGCGGAACAGAAGGTAGAGGGAAGGAGGGAGGAGGAGGAAGAGCCCGTTCCCCCAGGGAGAAAAAGTCTCTTCCCATCTCCTCAGGCAGGAGGAAGCCAGGTGAAAGAGATGTGAAGGAAAATTCAGAGCGTGCTCGCGCCGCCGGAGCCCACATGTGCCAGGAGGAAGAACGACGCTGCCCAAAACCATCCTGGCATTTCCTGCCTCAAAAGCTTGCTGCAGATTTCACATTCTTCTCCGCGGCAACGTGGAGATAAAAGAAAGCAATTCAGCCCCCAGGTGTGAGGGACTGGGAGAATAAAAGGTTCTGCTCAGCGCAGGAGAAAAAAAAAAAAACAACAAAACCAAACCATCTTGCTAATAACAGCCTGCCCAGCCCTGCGTGCCTGGAGGACTGCTGTCAGCCGGGGAACGAAAGGGCTCACACGGCTCCGCAGAGAAGAAATCCTGCAGTTCAGAACTGGAGCACAAGCAGCTACAGCTACTGCAGCCCCAAAAAGCAGGTGAAGAAAAACACTGGTCTGAGATACAGCAATTTATGGAGACACCTGGAAAAAAAAAACAAACCCAACCAATTCACTCTCTGCTACTGAGATTTTTAGGAGCGCAGCCAGGGATGGAAAGAGGATGGTTGTTTCCGACGTTGTTTTTCACTAGTTAGGACTTTTAAGAAATCGATGAGCCCTCCTGAAACTGTATTTCTGGTCCCACGGGCAACGTTTGCGATGGTACCGCAGAAAAGGCGATGGATACATCAGCAGCTAACTATTAGGTTCTGGGTTTGCTGTGATATTTAACCAAGCTCCACACAGTGTCACGCTGTCAGACAAGCCCTGGAGGACCAAACTCCTGCACCAAAAGGGTACAGAACAACCCTCGGCATTTACACATGGATTTTTTTTGAAAAACAGATGAGAAAAGAAATGCATGAGATAACCATCTTAAATCATTCCCCAGCAAACTCTCTGCGGGATTTTCTAGGTAGGAGACATTTAGCAAAAAGCCCTTCTTTTAGCAGAGGTGGACGCTAGAGGGAACAAGAGGAAGAGATGGAAGATGTTTGCTACCTTCCAATTTGTTCACTGCGCTGATGTTGCGGTGGTTATAAGAGAGATTTCTAACAATTCTCCAACAAAATCTTTCCTTTCAGCCTGTTTCACCTGCAGGACAAACTCCCAGCCCCTCAATTCCAGTAGGGAGAGAGGGAAGCAGAGCACTTGGGAAGATGAGATCACTTCCGAGCTCAGAGAGCAGCAATTAAAGGAAAGCAGAACAAACTCCAGCGACTGGAAAAATGATGTTTTGGGTGGATTTTCCAAAGCAGAGACAGAGGAGCTGTGCCCGGAGCTCACGCTGTGTCACACCCCTGCGCTAGCCAAAGAAATCCACTCGTGTAAAGAGATGATTGCACTCAATCCTCCTCTTTTTTCCCCCCAATTTCAGCTCCCGAAGGAGCCGGAGCGAAGCACTCACCTGCAGCTGGGTGTACTGGCAGCTCCCCATTAGGCACTCGGGGAAGAGGAAACCAGGATTGCTGGGCCATCTGAGCTGAGGTTAAGGAGAAGAGGATAATCCAGAGGGCTCAGAGAACCAGTTAAAAAGTTGGCACATGCCTCCCGTGCTCAGTTTGGGGCAGGGGAAAAAAGGGAGAGAAGATTAAACTGCTCTTTATACAAATCGTTATTCTGTAATAAGATTTGTCCACATTAGAACAAAACCCTTAGTACATCTAAACCCCAACTGCCCAAACCTCGTTCCCCTTCCAAATCTCCTGGTGTCACCCCTTGCCAAGTTCAAGTTGCCAGAGCTCAGAGGATTTGAGTTGTTTGACTTCAAGATTTTTCTCGTGCGCCCAAATGGGATGGATTCTGCCAAATCTCAAAATGCCCACAAATCCCATTAACGCCAGCAGCAGTCACTTGTTCAGACTTGCCTTTCAAATTCAGGTGTGGGAAATGTTGATTTTTGGAACCGCGTGAGGCTAGGGGGCACAATTTACCACGCCGTAGGGAAAGCTCCCCCCTTGGTTAAAGCCAGCACCTCGAAGTGGGGTTAGAGCCAAGGATACAGGAGCGGCAGAAATTCAGCCACAATTGCCGTGACGAGGTGGGGCCAGTTCAAACTGGTTTCAGCCAAAGAGGCATTGGGTTGTGCGAAGAGCCGAGATATGATGTGCTTCCTGGCCACCTCCTGGAAGAACAGCTCCACAATCGTTTGAGGGCCGGACACTGAAAAGAGAAATTAAAGAAATGCTGAGAAAGAGGGGCCACAGAACCTCGGGCTCTCTGCACCGTGCTGTGTTCATCAGCCCAAACATCACAGGTTCAGAGAACGGTCTGGGTTGGAAGGGACCTTAAAGATCAACTGGTTCCATCATGGGGGGAAACCTCCCAAAAGACCATGAGAAGCCTGAGGTGAGGGGTGGCTCCTCGTGGTGCCCCCTTGTCTTGGGGGGGGAACTGCACTGTGTTGAGACATCCCACATCAGCCCGGACTGTGCCATGCCATGCTGCTAGACATAGAGTCATAGAAGGGTTTGGGTTAGAAGGGACCTTCAAGACAACCCAGTTCCATCATGGGGGGACACCTCCCACCACACCAGGTTGCTCCAAGTCCCCTCCAGGGATGGGGCAGCCACAGCTTCTCTGGGCAACGTGGGCCAGGCTCTCACCACCCTCACACCAAAGAACTTCTTCCCCACATCTCAGCTCCATCTCCCCTCCTTCAGTGTCAAACCCTTCCCCCTCCTCCTAGGGCTCCCCTCCCTCATCCAGAGTCCCTCCCCATCTCTCCTGGAGCCCCTTGAGGGACTGGAAGGGAGTCCAATGTCTCCCCGGAGCCTTCTCTTCTCCAGGCTGAACCCCCCCTCAACTCTCTCAGCTTGGATTAAGGCAAAACAAAACAATAAACAGGTTCAATACCCCCAACTTGTTGGTTTTGGATTTCTCTTGCTGTCTGGTTAAGTCAGAGGGAGTAGCAGGAGATCAAAGAGACACATGCTGCAATGTTTATTAACCACAACTCAATTATAACATTAAAAAGAAAGGGAAAAAAAAAAAAAAAAAAAGGGCTGTGCTCTCTCTCCAGTTGAGATTTCCAGCACGGCCGAGGGTTTTCCAGGCAGGGGGTGCTGATTTGGCTCGGTTCAAATGCCTCCTCTCCTCATTCCAGCCCCCTGAGCCCCCAGTCTCCCATCAGCTAACTGTTCTCAACGCCTCTCCCCAAATTGCCACCTCCTTTTCTATCTTCCCCTTACGTTTCACATATTTCCCCCCCAACACACCCCCAAGCACAGCAGCCAAACAGGACTTTCCTCACGAGCCGGCCAAGAACTAACCCACGACCCCAGCACAGACAAAGGATGTTTTCAATTCTGCTTTCGGGCACTGACATTTACTTCGAGGCAACCGCCTCCTGAGCTGAGACTCTCGTTCAGGGAGAATTCGGAGGCTGAAGATTTGCTTTTACAAAGAGCAGAGATGCCCCGGGCTTGGCAGCAAGAGGAGGAAACTCATCCCCATCTCACAGCCCCTCACACGTGGCACCGCTGCCTGTTTGTCACAGAGTTTCTCAGCTCCCTCTGAAGTGTCTCGGTCTCAAAATGCCACCCAGACGTGTCACAGCAGGCTCTTTCCCGTGTATTTTCTCACCTCCCCTCTGTAACCACTTCAAGGTATGCAGCCTCCTAATTAAGTCACCTTAGATTCTCCCCCACTCGCATTTTCTCCCCCCAAGACCGTAACCCAAAGCGCACGCCTTTGCAGCAAAACTCTTAAAAACACCAGCGAATTACCAGCTGCAATTTCCCCCTTGAGGTCCTGGCTGTGAGCAACACTCCCATTTAAATTGCAAAAAGCCTTGGAAGCACAAGTATGTTTTTTGGGGGAAGTATTTTTTGCATTCTCTCACTTCCCCGAGCTGCTCTTCCTGCTCACTGTGGGATGAAGGTTACAGCGAGCAGGACAGACCTGCTCTGACCCACCACAGCCCATGGGAGCCGGAGGGGAGTGTGGCTGATATTCCTGGGCTCAGAATTAATAACATTTGGCTGAGTGAGGCCTTTCCATCCTCCTCAGGCTGAGAACGAGATCCACGTCTCTGGTCTGAGTCCAAGGCTACGAGATACTTTGTTTTGTTGCTGTTTTTTTGGTCAACAGAGTGACAAACATCTCCACCTAAAGCAGGGTCACTCAACTGGGCGCTCCATCAGCTCCCCAGGGGAAGGATTTCCCCCAGGTGGTAGACACCCAGAGGGCAGGAGATAATAAATAAGAGAAAGCCACGAGCTGTGGACACCTTACCCAGTTTATGGGGCGTTAGAGCAGCGGTGTCTGCTAATTCCAACACAGAGAGATGCTGCAGATTAGATTCCCTGGAGAAGGAAAAAAAAAAAAAAAAAAAAGCCTGTCAGCCAACAGACAACAAACCACCTCCTGCTTTAATTGCGCTCATTGTTCCACTCAAACGACTCCCACTGCTCAAAAAAAAAAAAAAAAAAAAAAAAGGCAAGAGCACACTGAACAGCGAGACCTGGCAGGGCAGAATTAGCACAGAGCTCAAAACACAGCAGGAAAAAACAATAAAAAACCCCCCCTCAACCCTCCCCAGCACAACCAGACTCCTGGAGCGCTACTCCCACAGCAACCACCGGCTTTTCATATCAGAAAGGGCATTTCAGGTGGATTTAGAGGGAGAGAGAATCATTGGGAGAGAGAAGGGGCAGGGCAGAGACTCACAGGGTGTCGACGGGGACGTCGGAGGCCAGGCGCTGGCTCGCCCACCTGATGAGGTAGTAGGAGAGCAGCAGGGGAGAGGTGCGGTGCAGCAGGTCCTGCTGGGACTGGAAAAGCTGTCCCCCTCCCAAAACCATCTGCAAGAAAAGAACAGAGGTCAGCTCACCCAGAGGCCAAGGGCAGAGCCACGGTAGGACAAGGGCTCTCAGCCTTGTATCGGTGAGGCTGGAGAGAAACCTGATGAAGTTCAATGAGGGCAAACGTAGAGTCCTGTAACCTGGGGAGGAATAACCCCCCCACCACCAGGACAGGTTGGGGGTGACCTGCTGGAGAGCAGCTCTGAGGAGAAAGACCTGGGA
>JAOQGL010000040.1:65547139-65560955 GCA_027564165.1 Gallinago nigripennis | reverse complement strand
GTGGAGTCTCCTTCTCTGGAGACATTCAAAACCCACCTGGACACATTCCTGTGGGACCTGCTCTGGGTGGACCTGCTTTGGCAGGGCGGTTGGAGGAGATGATCTCCAGAGGTCCCTTCCAACCCCATAGCATTCTGTGATTCTGTGATGGCCCCAACACCACGGGGAAAGTTTATCATAGCTTTGTGCACAACAAATGCTTCTCTAAGCTTCAAACACCAGCATTTTCTGATGCGAGGGACAGCAAAAAGGTGCTTTGTGCTGCTGCAACGATATCCCTGAGCGTGAAATCACAGCTTTCCTGCAGAGATTGTGTCAGGACCAGTCCTGCTGCCCACATGCTCCAGTCAGGAGCAGGACGGCCAGGTGACACAGGAGGAAATGCAATCCACGCTTGTGAAGGACACAGGCACATCAAGGTGGCAAAGAAGCAGCTCCTCATGAAGTGAGCAGGAGGTCACAGCCTTGAGAGAGCCTGGCTCCAGAAGGGCACCTTGTAACGTGTTTTAAATGCTCTCAGGCCAACCTTATCCAGGAAGAAGGGCATTTCTTTTCAACCAAGGAACCACTGCAGCAATGCTTCCAAGTAAATAATATTGGTTTAAACAACGCTCCCCTTGTGTGGGGACTCGTTCCGCATCCCTGCATCCACCCAAACCGTCAGCACCATCCCTCAGCGTGGCCACACGAGCCAAGAGGACGGAGCCAGGCCACCCCACCCCACGGGGACAAACACAGCTGCCGTCACGGTGGCTGTTTGCACTGGCTGGAGCAGCCTCACGGAGGCTGAAACCGCAGGCTCTGGGTAAACACTGCTGCTGTGAGGGAAAGGTGCTGGGCTGTGGAGTGGTGTGGGAGGGACAGGGAAGAGAGGGGAGGGAGACTGGTACATGCTCAGGCAGTGCTGTTGCAGAGGGGAGGCTGGAAACCATGCCCTCCTCCCACAAAGGGAGGGTTGTGGTTTTTTTTCTTCCTGCTGCCTGGATGCTTAGTGTGGAAAGAGGGAGTTAAGGCCACTGCTTTGCTTAGGATGACAAAAGCTGCTGGAGGAGAGAAAAGGGCTTGCCCAAGCCCTAGGCTAGTTCAAACAGCCTCTGGTGTTTTGTGGGAAGAGACAAGAGTTCAGTGTCTGGCACCAGCAGAACTCCAGATCCCCAAGTTCAAAGAGCTCGGCAGTAGCCGGGAGGGCTGTACTCACAGGATCTCCGAGCCGCAGCAGCAGCTGCTGGAGGATCAGCAGGTCCCGACAGATCAGGAAGCGGATGGTGGCAATCTTACACACCCCCCAGCAAACCACACCGACTGCGGTGCCGCTGCCGTACAGCTGGGTGAGGTTCAGGCGCATGTTTAGGTGATGAGCTGGAAGATAAAAATCACCGAGATAAGGGGGAGGAACGAGAATGAGGAGAGCACTGGCTCAGCCCCTGCTTTCCCAGCCCAAAACCGCGGCTTTCACCTCTTTCCATGTCAGCGTCGGTCTCGTAGTCCATTTCTCGGATGAGCACTCCCATGGCATGGATGGGGTTTCTGATCTCCTGCAGTTTGCTGTGTATTTCCTCCATCACATTTTCCCTGCAAAGCCAAGGAGATAATAATAGTAATCAGCAACATGACGTTTTAAACTCAAGAGGGCTCCCTTTCCTCCCTCCCTTCCCGATTCCTCCCAGGATCGGCCTGGATGTTCTTGATGGGAATCCTCTTCTGGCTCGGGAGTTTTATTACAGCGCCTGCAGGGACCGGTCTATTTATTCCACTCCCTCAGGCTACCAGGAAATAACAGCCAGATAGCTGGCATTCCACGGGGGAATGATTTCAGGAGGATAATGCAGTAACCACACGGCTTGACCAAGGCTCTGACCTCTACCTAGCGTCTGCAGGCACTTGCTTCCCACAAAGAAACAATCACCCCACAGGAATTTGTTCCTCTTCTCCTCCTTATCTCACCTGAGAACTGCCAACATTCCTTTTCTGGAGAACTGCCAGAGGGTTCTGGACAGAAGACCCTGCTCATGTCACCAATACCCACTGTCCCCATCCCTGGGGGTGATGTCTCCTGCAGCTCAGAGAGAGCCAAGCGCTTTGATGCCAATGGAGGACGGCTCCAGGCAATCCCTGCTCAGGTATCCAAGCCTCCCAGCAGGGCAGCTTCTGCAAAAACACCTCCCTAAAAAAAAACAAAACCATTTCCTTACGTGTCATTAGCTACCAAGTCCTCCAGGATCTGCTCTGCAGCCTTTTCTGGAGGCTGGAGGCGGGAGCAAGCCATTTCCATTATGAATGCCATTTCCATGGAAATTGATTCTCCGATCAGTCGAAGGCACTGGACAAGACAGACAACATCACGAGACATCTCCAAATCTGTAATGAAAGAATCTAACTGTATATTTACAGAGCCATTTCAAAGCGAAGGCGGGAGGACCATTCAAAAAGAAAAAAAAAAAGAAAAAAGTAAGCAGTTAATTCAGCTCCCATCAGCAAACCACGACAGATTTGGTCAGGCTGACCCTTCCCTGCTAACTATGAGACCGAATTAAAACTCGGGAGCTGACAAGGGAAAGATCTGGGCTTTATTATTCAGAAAGTGAAAACAAAAAATACTGACGCGACAATAAGACAATGAAATTCCCTCCAAGGGATTTGTTCCAGCCACAGGTTGAGAGGAGGAAGTAATTAGTGCAGTTTAAGAGCAAAGGTCTCAGGTATCTCAGCTCACGTTACAGCAGGTACCGGGTTGTGGTGCTACCTCTCACCACCGAGAGGGTTTTCACCCTCTTAGAAGCAATCTGAAAACTCACTACCAAGTGCTCAAATCACCGCTTTGCAATACAACCCTTTCAGTAGGTTTTGAGGTTTTTTGGGTTTGTTTTGTTTTTAAATTAAGCCATGTATTTTGAGAAGTTTGTACAGACAGGGCAGGAACTGCGAGCCTCCCCGACCCAGCCCAGGCCTCCAGCTTCCCTTCCCTTCCCTCCCAGCCAGAAATAGTTCAAGCAAACCCATGACGGTTCTTCTTTACAAAAATATAAAAAAATCACTCTAGCATGAAAGTGGAGCTTAGGTAACATTTTCCGTTGCCTTTTTTTTTTAATTTTTTTTTTTTGTGAAACGTCATTCCCCAGCCAGCAAAGCATAGAGGGCACTGTGGTGACAATATTAATGACAGCTTTTGCATACACTGGCTTTTACTTCCCGGATACGAGAATAGACTCAGTCTCTCTCCACAGCTTATACGAAAACATTTATGGAAAAATATTTCACTAAAAACAAAGTTTGCAGAGCTGGGCAGCTGTGCCCAGAGTGTTTAGAGGATCACGAGTTTCCTCTTCTTCTGTAATACCTTTGAAGGGAGTTGTTTGCTCCATCAGCAATGACTCAAATTGGGGAATTTTATGAGGTTTTGAAGCTCCCGGTGGGGACGGCAGATTAAGTGAAGCAGATTTCATATGGGGGTCACCCGCGTGATGAGAAACATGAGGTGTCACATCCTGCTCTCCCCCCTGGCACGTTATCAAGCTCCAGCCTGGCAGATCTGCCCCACAGAGAGCAGGGATGAAGGTGGCACCAGTTAACTCCACAGGTAGTTTGTAAGGCCACCAGGGCAAAGGATCCACCAATGGAGGGGCAACTGAGTAGCCTGAAATCTAAGCTTCTTCCTTTTTAAGTGATTTGAAACAAACCACAGCAGTTTTGCAGCCTTTCACATCATTTTCTAATTCCTGGTAAATAAAATTCCTGGTAACAAAACTCCCTCCAAATGGCAAAATAAGAAAACTACCTCTATGTGGATAATTAGGGAGTCAGGGGTACCTCAAGAGGCCCCTGAGGGAACTCCTGCATCCCTCTGCCTAGAGCTTCCCCGACACCCAGCGTTTCAGCCCCCAACAACAAAAGAGCTCCACGTCTCCCACTCACCATCAAAGATGGCAGTGTCGTCCTCTGTCAGGAGATGCTCGTTAGAGAGGAGATAGAGATGGTCCACCAAGGAGCAGGGCACAAGGAAAGACAGGGAGCCCTAGAAAAGGTGGAGGAGAAAGCCCTTCTTTCAGCTCCCCAAATCCACACCTCGGTCAGAAGAGCTTCTCCAGGGAGACCGGTGGCTTCGGTTGGCCACAGCAGCCAAAAAGCCACCACGGTGCAAGCCTCACCTTCTTCAGCAGGCACACCATGCCAGTGTAGGGGTTCAGGTGCAAGGCCAGGGGCCGCGAGAGTGCTTCTTGGTACTGGAGGCAGCAGGCGTAGAACTTGGACCAGAACTCCACCTGCAGCTGCCAAAACTCCTCTGGCGAGCACTCATACTCCGTCACGCTGCCCTGGAACTGGTGGGGTCAAGAGAAGACTTCAGATAAATACAGAGAGGAAAAATCGTAGCATTCAAAGCTCCTGTCTTGCCTCTTGTGACCCATGTCACACCTTTAAGGTTTATAAACACCAATTACAACTCTTTTCCCCACCATATTATCATCAAACTCTAAGTTTTTTTCCTAGAGTAGCAAACCACACGAAGAGGAAGGGGAACACAGCCCACAAGAACTGTTTCTATACAATCTTAATTAAAGAAGCACCACTAGCATCAAGAAAAAGGGCAGCACTGCAGATGTCTTTAAAAACATGCAGAATAATTGCTGTAGAGGACATAAAACTGCCTCTTTCTTTTTCTTTGAGGACTTTCTAGCAATAATCTTGTGAATAAGCCATAAGTAAAATGACTACTGGCTTAGAGGATCAGGCTATCACAGTAAAATCTGGAGAAGCAGGATAAAATGGGGAAAAAAATCAGACCCGAAAGGAGAGCAAGTTGGTCTTTCAGGTAGGTCCCCCCTCAAAGAGATTGTCTTCTGGTGGCCAAAATGATGAGGAACAGCTCTGGGGGGCAGTGGCCAGCAGCCAGGGGCAGTGAGCTGAGAAAGCTGGTCACACATCCAAAGCAGAGCACACCCAGAGACAGCAGAATACCCAGAAAAAAAGAAAGGACTCCCCCCAAAAAAGATGACAGAATGGGAAAGCCAGGCAGGAAGGATGAAGATTTGTACTTTGTTTAAACAGTCACATAACTCGTTTTGTCCTTTGTCTCCCCAAAAGAAGGGCCTAGAAGGGGTAGAAGAAGAAAAACATCTCACCTCGCTTTCCACTGCTAAGGTAACCTCTTTTTTCAACTCGTCCCACGTCAGATCCATGTGTCTCTCTGCTCCTTGAGAAAAGATCTGAAAAGCAGCACAGTGAATTTTTACTTAAAAGGAAGAGAAGTGTCTCCCTGAGGCTCAAGCAGCATTGAGTGAAATAAAAGCAAACATGAGAGCATCAGCCAGCGCTTTGGGGGATGAAAGTATTAAAAAATAAAATCACATCTGGTTGCTGAATGTGGGGTACACGGATCTACAGCCAGTTTCCCTCTTCCTGTGGAATTGGAGGAAGGCTCCTGGCAGCAGAAATTATCTGAAAAAACAGCACTACAGCGGGCTGAGAGTCTCCCTTCACCCGGCTAAAGCAGCAGGCAACAAAAAGCAAGCTCAGAGCCTGCTGGGCTGTCTAAGAGGATACAAAAAAAACTTCTGGAAACCACGTTCTGCCTCTTGCCATCGGCTGAAATATGGCACAACACCCAGTAATCTGCTTCAGCAACGACTGACAGCTCTACAAACCATCAAATGCAAACCAATGCTCCCCAAGAGATCCAAGGAACCCTGTTATCTCACATCTACATGGCCACAGAAGGAGAAGCTGAGCACGGAGCACACCAAAAGTCCTCTCACCAACCTGCAAAGCCTTCTGGATGGCGGCATTTGTGAACCGGCCCGGCATGAAGAGATACTCCAGGTAGGTTTCCTGCGAAGAGAACAATGTAAGGAAACATATGTGTGAGGATGAAAGCATTTAAGATGCTGCTCCTGGTCCTTTCTCCCCATTCTCAAGCTCATCCCTGGGATCTGAATTGCTTTCCAGCTTCAGATTCAGACCCAAACCCTGCTCCAAGCTCTCCCCATTCCAAGCCCTTGGTAGTTCCCGTGATCGAACGCTGCTCCCCAACCACTCCAGATCTTCTCAATCCACATCTCTTGTCTCATGGCTCCCTCTTGACAGACTTGAAATTCTCCTTATCCCTCAACTTCTGGTTTCATAACCACACTCATCACTTTTATGCTGTGCTAACAGCTTGTCCCCTTTCATCTGGAGTAATTTTAAGACTGTAACAACATAATTTGTACACTTGAACTATCTAAATGTTCTCCTGGGTAGAGAAGCTTCATTATTTCTGGTTGTTTTTTCACAGTGGGCTCACCCTGGGGTCCTGATCGTGTCGAACCGTCACTTCCTCTTCGGGCAGCGGCTGCACAAAGACCTGGTTCCACTGACCTGCCACGTTTCTGAGAAAGGAAAATAAAACCAGGATGAGCTTTGCATCACAATGATCCAACATAGTGCCTCCGGAAGCAGCCACTTGAACCAAACCGGCCACTTCCAGTGGCAACCACAGACTTCGGGCAACAGGAGCTTTGACTAGTGGCATGTGACAGATTTAGCCAAGAGAGCTGAACTACAGCATTCCCAGCCTTGAGGTAACAGAACAGGTTGGATTCCTTCATTTATATCAACATTCTCCCCATCATACTCGCTCATCGAGCAACTTTCAGACTGACCAGTAGATTCTTTGCCTCAACTTGCGAACTCACGTCATTTTTTTAATAAGAATTTAACTCCCTGGTCTGGTTATTCACCAAGCCCACCCTCTTTCTAAAGACAAGGCTTATGTTTTCACACCACTGCTCTCCTCAAAACACCTTTTGCAGGAGAAACCAGCTGGTTATGTTTTGAAGGAGCTGTTGGTGAAGCACAACCCTCCCTCCGACATGCTCCCAGCAAGCCTGTTGCCGGGCTTTTCACATTTTTCACATTCCTGCAGCTGAGCTGGAGCTTTATTATAAAGCAGAACCCCCCAAAAAATTAAAAAAATCCATGTAATTTGCACTACAGGAGGACATAACAGTGCACGTGACAACATAGTAATAGGAAGAACCAGGTACCACCATGTTTCCACACACTTCAGTCAGCAAAGCAGGAAAGGAAAACAGCTGAGGAGCTCGTTGGGTGCTTTTTAACGAGCAGCACGTGGAGCAGCTCCTGTAATTAACCCCACAAGGCTATCGGTGCCATTCAGCACAGAAACTCACTGCTCAAAATTGATGTATTTCACAATGGTTTGGTTCTCTTCGTTGTGCCACAGCGCCCAGATCTCAGCCGAGGTTAAGGCAAAGTCAACCAGAGTCTCCTAAGAGAGAGAACGAGCACATATTTACCTTTTTATCATTAATTCAAGTACAGCCAAAAGGCACGTGTAATTAACAACAGCCAGACATTCCCTCGTATCCTTTAACCATGTTTTTGGAAAGAATTCTTTATTCACAGTTGAAACCCCAAGTCTGGGCCCTGGGATCTCCCAGGAAGGAACCCTCCCTCTCATCTTGGTGCCTCCAGGGGAATTCCAGCCCCAGGACTCACCTGGGAGGAGAAGAGGGAGGAAATGTGGTCAAGGCTGTAGCGGTTGCTCTCGGTGCTCACCAGCTGGAAGACACAGAACTACAAAAACACAACCCATAAGTCATTTGCTAAAGGATGGCTACACCAATAACCAGCATGTCGCAGGGAAGAGTATATTTCTGGGTCCTCTTGCCCAAACCTGGAGGATTTCTAGTTGCTTTTTGAAAGACTAAACCAGAAAAAAAAAAAAGAGTTAAAAACACCACTGTTGGGCACCACTAGTGAGGAGACTAAGGTGGAAAAGCCCCAAAACCTCAGGCCACTCATCACAAACCAAGCTCTGCGTGTTCTTACCAAAGCAGAGCACCAGCAGGAGAGCAGAGATCACAACACATGCTTCTACTCCGTGTGTGAATCCCCTGGAGAAGGGAGAGGGTAAGCTGTCCAACAGATGAGACCACTCTCTGCCGTCATTCCCCTCCTGCTAAATTTATTATCCACCACAAGGAGCAGAAGCTCTGGTAGAAGTCAATATTTGGCAACGCAGCGATGCATCCACACGCTCCCAGGAGCCCCGGCATAAACACACTATCAGTATTTCCATGCTTTTAGCTCCTTTTGGACCTTTCCTTTTCCCACGGCACAGACATGCTTTTAGGATCCTACCAGAACAGGAGGTGAACAAGCAAATAAACCCTCGTAGCTCAGTTCCACTCCAAGAGCACATGCATCTTGCAGTGCTTTGAGAATAAAAATGTTTATTTATTCAAAGTACTGCCCTCTCCGGAGGGTCAAACGTGAAACTTTTGCCTATTTCTTTCCCTGTTTCTTGCCTACAAGACCCAAATCCAAGGAGAAATGGTATCTTTTCCGTGTATCCAAGAATAAAGCATTCCCAGGGGGGAAACCCCACCGCTCTGTACCTGCCCTCGCTTAGGTGCGTGCATGTAGACGCCGAGGTAAAGCCCCAGGGACTGGGAAAAGGCCAGTCGCAGGCGGTGGCCAGTCCCAGCTGCGAGCCGCAGGTCCCTGCTGACCGGCATGAACTCCAGCAGATCGGCCACCATCAGGCACATCTGATCCTACAAAAAAAAGATAAAGATATCAGGAAAGTTGCATTTGAAAGACTAAGAAACTGCCTTTCTCTCTCAGCCTTCACCTTTCGGCCAGTCTACCCCTAAAGGGAAGCATCCACACGTGTACCTGAACCCCAGTTTAGCTTTCCCTGTCTCACCTGTGCCCTCTCCCACCCAGCACATGGGGTTTTGGAGCCCAGGAACCTACAATGAACCTTCCCCTTCCTCCCATAACGCACACATTCCAGTGCAGATGAGCCATGAAAGCATTTGTACTGGTCGATTAGCTCCGGTGTTGATTTTTTTGCGGCAAGTGGCACGCAGCGAGCAGAGGCCTTTATTAACTTCTTGTTGACAAGGAGCCACGTTACAAAGAGGCTCTTATCTACCGCTAAATCAGTAGAAAATCCATTTGGTGTGCCTCCTCAGGCCTTGAAGAGCTCCTGAATGCTCCAGTACGGTTGTAAATAACCTAATACCACCTCTTACCCCCCACACAAGGCTTGGCTGTAGAAACCCACCCGTTGCCAAACACAGCTACAAACACAGGCCACAAGAGTTCTACAAATCGTCCCGAATCCCAGCGTGTAGAAGCCACAAAAGACAACTTAAAGGCAGATCAAATCTACGCCCAGCACTCAGCTTCCCTCCCTTAAGCCTAAGGCTAATCTCAGACGCGCCGCTGCCCCGAAGCCGAGGCCTCGCTTACCTTGTAGGACCACATCCGAAGTTTATGGTCCTGGCAGAGAGCAAAGAGAAAGGCATCGTGATCCAGGCAGTGAACGGAGAGGCTGATGGGCAGGTCCGACGGGCTGCAGTCACCTCTGAAAACACGAGAGTTTATTTCAAGGGAGGAAAAGGGGAAAAGAAATCAAGGCCAGCTTTAAGGAAAAAAAATAAAAATAAAAAAAAAAAATCAAGGCCAGCACACAGATCCAAGGCTTTGTTTAAAAACAATCACACAGTGTTTAAAAACAAATAAACCAGCCATGTGAGAGCAGGGCTTCAGGACACTGGGAGGGTGAGCCCACCACACTGGTAGCACCCTGCTCTTCACCCCCTTTTCCCCAGCCTAACGCTCGCAGAACGCAGGCAAAGGATGCAGAAGGAAGCAGGGATCCGACCGGCCCCAAGCTCACACTCAAAGCCATGGGGTCAGGGAATTTGCTTTAATTTCCAAATAACAGGGCCTAGAACGGGGCTGTGGTCTCTACAGCACCATAATGATTACAGTTCAGCAGGGGGCCCAGCCTGCACACACAGCGTCCCTGTCACCCACACGTAACCTCCGCTGGGCAGGAACGAGCCTGACATTTCAGAACAAGGGCAAGAACATACAACTGTTGTAATCCTTAATCCGCACTGGCTGCCAGCCATATCCTGGGCAAATCCTTGGAGGCCAATTACTAGATATAACATATTCGCAGACACAGACACGCAGAATCAGCAGGACTTCATTAAGATGAACTAATTCAGCGTCCGAGTCCCAACTTCCGTGCTGCGAGAGGGCCTGTGACCCATTTTTTGGGGGGGAAGTATTTATAGACTCGCCCGTCTTTGGCTTCAGAGAGAAACTCTTAAGTGAGGGCATTGAAAAAGATGAAATTAGTTCCACCCATTCGTCACCAGACACTAACCTGATGGCAGTTGGCATCCAACCGGTAAGGAAACGCTGCATCACTGAGCTCTGCTTCAATTCCACCACCGAAACCGCTCCTTTCAAAATAAAAGTGAGATTAAGAGATATAATGAGCACTCCTTAACAAGGTATTTACTGCCAGCAGCAAGGGGTTTCTCAGGCACGATATAAAAAGGATTTTGTGTGTATATGTGTGTGGAGTGAATTTGTATGACAAACACCAAAAATCAAACCCGAGTGAGGTTCAGAGCCAGGAGGGCAGTGGATTCCACACCGAGGTGGGTGGGAGGAGGAAGCTTGTTCCCGCTCCTTACCGGGCACGTCGGGAGGAGGCAGCTTAAGGACGAAAATCCCTCCGGAAGCAGAGGGCAGAGCGAAGAGAGCCTCCCCCTCGCTGCTCAGCCAGGCCGCCGAGGCCACGGAATTGAAGGCCAGGCCCGGGACGTTGGGAATCACGCAGTAATTGGAGGGATCTCTGAAGTTGCTTTTGCCGATATCTGTAAACACGGACTGCATCTGGCTCTCGGTTATCAGCTCCTGGAGGAGGGAAAGGGGCAGAGAGCCCAAATCCTGAGCACACATACACAAGGCAGAGGAAAAAAAAAAAACAAAAAACAACCAAGCAGACACCTGTGGAACAACAACCGGGACACTGCTACTTAATAAAAAGTGTTTTTTCCAGTAAAAACCCTCATCACTTGACCCCTTTCCCTTCCAGCTAACCCACAACCTCCTTATTATGAGGAGATATGAAAGGGATTTCAAAACCTGCAATTTTCTAGCAGAACACTCGCTCGATCTCTCCCCACACACACTGTAGCACCCCCAAAGAAGCCCCCACTGTCCATCAGCCGCTTCGAGACAGCTCATACAGCCTCATCCCTCGGGAAAGCTGCCCAGAACTCTAAAAAGCAGAGAGATAAGCTCTCCAGGAGAGGAAAGGGGCCTGACGAGACACCCCAGAAGCAGACAGGAGAGGAAAAAGTCACAGGAAATGGGTAAATGCCATGTAGATTTTGCACGAGATCCATTTTCCATGTGAAATAAAAAAGGTTCCGTTCCTCGCTGCGTACAGAGGGCAAGTTACAAACGCAGCCAGGCCGCCCGCTGAAGCACTGTCCCCACTTCCAAAGGGTACTTTGTCCCCATTGTCACAAGGCCAGGCCCCCAGGACCACCAGCAATGTCACCTCCGAGCCTTATTTCAGGTTTTTTCACTGAATTTCATGGAAATCAGAGCCCTATTCACAGATGTGAAACACCCTCAACTTCAGGGCAAACGCTGCAAGTCTGATGCCTACGGCCTCTGCCTCCCCCGCGTGGGGTCTGAACACATTCTGGTCCAAAAATCAGAGATTTCCAGCTTGCTTTTCCTTCCTGACCACTTTTTCCAATAATTTTTACTTCCACGCAGAGAATACCTCGCACCGATGAGCACTGCTGCTGTCCCAAGAATCAGAGGACTTGGGAATTTAACAGTTTATAACATCTATAAAGAAATAGATATATATAACTGGAAAAATTTGTAAAGAAACTGAATTGCAGAGTTTTCCTGTGAAGTTCAGGACAGCTTGACAGGCTCCAGCTCCAAGACTCCAGAAACACCAGAGGGTTCCAGCCCGGGGTACAAATCCCCACCAGAGAGCTATGGAATAAACTGGTGATGGTGGACTGACCCAGCCAACCACAGGAGAATAAGAACAGGAAAAACTCGTGGGTCAAGATACAGATGGTTTAATAAGTGAAGAAAAGAGGAAGGAGAAGAAAATAAAACCAAACCACGATATGGAAAACCTTCACCACTTCCTCCAAGCAGGCTGATGCCCAGCCAAACACCAACCAACCATCACCTGCCCCAATATCCTCCCTTCTGTTGCTGAACACAATGTCACAGCGCAGGGACTGTCACCCCCATGTCCCTCCAGCCTCCTACCCACTCATTTTGGGGGGCAGAGTGAGAAAATGTGAAGCCCCTGACGCTGTGCATGCACTGCTCAATGACAGCAGCGGTGTGTCCCCAGCTCTGCTTTGGTGACAAATCCTCTCCACAGCACCAGACGAGCTGCTACGAACAAAACCAGCCCCATCCCAGCCAAAACCAGTATACAGCATGCTTGGTATGGAAAAAAATAATCCAGCCCACGTGGAAATGGCTTAGGAAAACCCACCAGTTTAGGAAAACCCACCAGCAGCTCCCCTCTTGTGTTTTTACAGCCAATGTGACACGGGCACAACAGCAGGGATGGGGTTTGTGTGAAGCCCCACGACAGGGCAGTTGGTGTGAGTTAATCCCAGCGGGCAGCAAAACAGCAAACTCCCTCACAAACAGGGAAGAGGAAAGGAAGAATAAAAGCCAGAAAACTTGGGGGTCCAGATAAAAAAAAAAAATAAAATTGCTTAATAAGTGAAGGATAAGCAGAAAGAGAGAAAAGAAAACGAAAGAAGGGACACAAAGGTTGGAGAGAGTGACACTCGGCCAGTTCCCAAAGAGAAGATGGCTAAACCCCTCCAAAAACCCACTTTGCCCTCTTTTTGCTGAACACATTACAGAGCAAGGAACATCCCTGTGGTTAGATTGGGTCACCTGCCTGGTTGTGTCCCCTCCCAAACTGCTGCATGTCCCCAAATCTATTCAAAGGGAGGGGCAGAGCGAGAAACAGAGAAGGCCTCGAGGCTGCGCAAAAACCACTCAGCAAAAGTTAAATTATTAGAGCATCAACACTGGTTTGGTCACAAATCCAAAAGAGGGCACCACACGAGATACTGTGATGAAAGTTAACTCTATGCCCACCTAAATTAACTCCAGTTTAGCCAAAATTAACCCCGTCTCATTAAAAACTGACTCTTTCCTGCCTAAAATTAACCCTGTTCCATTAAAACCTGTCTCAGCCAAAATAAACCCTGACCTGGCCAAAACTGACTCTGTCCTGGCCAAAATTAACCCTGTCCCATTAAAAACCAACCCTTTTCGGCCAAAAATCAACCCTGTCCAGGCCATAACTGACTCTGTACGGCCAAAATCAACCCTGTCCTGTTAAAAACTGACTCTGTCCTGGCCAAAACCAACCCTGACCTAGCCAAAACTGACTCTGTAGGGCCAAAATTAACCCTGTCCCATTAAAAACTCACTCTGTCCTGGCCAAAATTAACCCTGTCCCGTTAAAAACTCACTCTGTCCTGGCCAAAATTAACCCTGACCTGGCCAAAACCGACTGTCCTCGCCAAAATTAACCCTGTCCCACTAAAAAACGACTCCATACAGCCAAAAATCAACCCTGTCCAGGCCAAAACCGACTCTGTCCAGGCCAAAATTAACCCTGTTTTGTTAAAAACCGACTCCGTCCTGGCCAAAATTAACCCCATTTTGTTAAAAACCGACTCCGTCCTGGCCAAAATTAACCCTGTTTTGTTAAAAACTGATTCTGTCTCAGCTAGAAGCAACCCAGACCTGGCCAAAACTGACTCAGTCCTGGTCAAAATTAACCCTGACCTGGCCAAAACTGACTCAGTCCTGGTCAAAATTAACCCTGACCTGGCCAAAACTGACTCAGCCCTGGTCAAAATTAACCCTGACCTGGCCAAAACTGACTCAGCCCTGGTCAAAATTAACCCTGACCTGGCCAAAACTG
>JAOQGL010000040.1:65415106-65430457 GCA_027564165.1 Gallinago nigripennis | reverse complement strand
GAACCCCCCCAACTCTCTCAGCCTGTCCTCCCAGCAGAGGGGCTCCAGCCCTCCCAGCATCTCCGTGGCCTCCTCTGTTCCCCCTCCAACATCTCCATGTCCTTCTGCTGTTGGTGTCCCCAGAGCTGGAGGAAGCACTTGGGGATGGGTGGTCTCCCCAGAGCAGAACAGAGGGGCAGAATCCCCCGTCTCACCCTGCTGGGGACACAGCCCAGGATATGTGGGGGGGGGGGGGTTAAATGGGGATACAAGCTCTCAGTGGCTGACAACCACGAGTCTGTGGGTGCAGCATGGTGGCTCTGCTCCACGTGGTTTCCTGCTCTCAAACCATGAGAGTGGTGGGAAACACCCCCCGTGGCTCCAGGAGACTGATGGAGGGGAGAAGGAGCACCCACCACAGGTGCTTTCCATCACCCATTTTTTTCCACCATTTTATTCACCCTGCCCCATCCAAGAGGTTTAAAACTGAGGAGGTTCATTGCTCCTTCAAAGCTGGAGCTCCTCCCACAGCCCTCCACACTGCTGCAGCCACAAAATCCCCCTCATTTATTCAAATATGAGGAACTGGAGAAACTGGAAGCCACGAGACTAATTCATAGAATCATAGAATTGTCTGGGTTGGAAGGGACCTTTAAGATCATCTGGTCCAACCACCAACCTAACTCTGATAAAAAAGCCATCGCTAAACCATGTCACTAAGCACCATGTCAACTTGTCTTTTAAATACGAGAAAATACTCGTATTTATGTATTAAAATATTTATGTATTTACTTTTAACACCAGTTCTACCCATGATCAACAAAGGGTGGGCCCCAAAGCTCATGAGCAGTCCAACCATCACCAGATGAAGCTGCTGAGATGCTGAGCATGGTCCACATGCCCTAAACTCCTCTAGGTGGCCATGGGAGCTCCTGTGCAGGCAAGAGAGAAAACAAGGGGGAAAGCACCAACAAACAAGTAAATATTTAGAATTAATCCGAATTGTGTCACTAAAGAAAATAATAAAATTGGCTTTTTTTTAAAAATTCTTTTCAGAAAAAAAAAAAAAGGTTGACTGTTTCACCATAAACCACCAGTGAATGCTGCTGCCAAGAGTATCAGGAAGCGAGATTTTTGGGGCTCGTGAAAGGAAAAGAAACCAAAAGTGTGGCTGGTGCTTTGTAGAAACGAGCAGTTGGTTGCAACAGGGTTATGGTAAATCGCTTTGGTGTCTTTCAAAGGGTTCAGGAGGCCCAACCACAGTCGTTTACACCCGCCTCGGGCAGGGGGAAGGAGGCGGCTGCTGTGTCCCATTGCCACCATCTCACACGTTGGGTGGCCATCTCCTCATCTACCTCCTTCTTCACCTCGGATGATGTTCGTGAAGCCAAGCATGGACACCTCCAACACACACGTTGCACCTCACAACATCCAAACCAGCTCTTCTCAGCGCCACCATTAGTCTGTATCCTCAAAAACATCATACACCCCACCTCAAATATCCACATTTTATCACACAGAGAAGCATTTCTGGGGGTGATTCTCATGTTTCCACCGCAGGTGGTTGAAGCCACCTGAGGTTAGTCCTGCCCCACGTGTCTTTCCGTCCTTTCTCAACCCAACCTTCCCCTTCTCACTTTCCACCTTTCTCAAGGGAAGTGGAAAATGCAAATTTCTCTTTCTGGGGTTCAAAAATCTCTTTCCAAGCCATGAACAGTGGCAGAGGCAGACACAGAGAGGAGCTCCCTGGTGTCTGGATGGGGTCTCCTTACTTCTTCCACCAGGACCTCAGGAGGGTTTTTTGCTCCCCGGTGGTAACTGTCTAAAATAAACCATTATAATATCTATCATATCAGAGAGAGATACTTTGGCCATCAATTTTAAGTGACTCTTTTGTTTCTGTACTAAGGGAAACCAAATGTAGCTCAGTTTCCAGATAAACTGGATAGAAAAGAGTTGTCCTTCTGGTTTCTTGTTCTTCATGTAGATCTGGATTTCCCGTGATGGAGAGGAGTCACCACCCCAGAGCAGGATCTACACATTTGAAGCCCAAGTCTTCGATTCCTTTTTAAATCAAAGGAAAAAAACATAAAATCAATACATTTCTCTGTTTCTGTGCTTTTTTTTTTTTACCCGCCAGCTAGAGGAGAACTCCAAGATGGGATACATTTCACCCTCTTTTAGATTCAGCCTCATATTAAGACCCAAATCAGTGTCTGTGAGTTAAGGTCTCGTTACAGCTAACGAGGCTCTGGCTGATGCAATCAGCAGAGTTCATCCATCATCTCTTCAGCTGACGAAAAGAAGGTGTCTGCCTTGTACCCAGCCCAGGTGTGAAGGTGACCTGATCTTTATTTAAAGTTAAGGAGATAAGTCCTTCCCCTAAGGACATTTGAGGTGATTCCCAACTCCAATCATCCAGTATCTAAACCAGGGGAGGTGGCTCCCACTGCTGAAATGGCAGTATTTGCTCAGTGTTTTTGATTTATTTTTTTTTTTTGGTTGCTTTATTTCTGTTTTCTTAAGTCAGAGGAATTCCAGTTGGAAACTCATTCGCATCTAGACTCCTGGAGCATTCAACGTGACATGGGGACAAGCTAAAACACCTTTCTGAGGATGCAGCCACAGCAGCTGCCGTCCGATCAGAGGAGAGGAGCTCCAAAGCAATTAGCAGATAATAATTGCCAACGTGAAAGGAGATGCAAGATGCCACCCACATAGTTGCCTGTTCCTCGTGACCCACCAGGAAAGGGGTCCCACCCACCCATCCAAACTTGGGATATTTTAATTTTGAAGCACATGGTGCAAAGTGGCTTTTCAAAGGGAGGTGGGGTTTTTTTTGGTCCAAAATGAGCAGATGGGAATCACACAAACTTCAAAAAGGGAAAATTGCTGAGTCCTGCCCATGGGGAAGAATTGCCCCAGGCACTGGGACAGGCTGGTAGACCAGCTTGGCAGAGATGGATGTGGTGGCCACCAAGTTGAAGATGAACCATCAATACGTCCTTGCTACAGAGAGGCCCACCAGCACCTCAGGAAGAGCGTTGGCCAGTGGGTCAAGGGACTTTCTGCCATGACCATCTGACCTCCAGCCTGAGAAATGGAGAAGTAAAAGCTGCTTCGAGAAGGGTGACAGAAGAGGAATCGTCCTGAAGAGACGGTCATCTCGCTGGTGCAAAAACAGACAGGGAGGATGATAGAAAGAGGGAAGTGAGAAGAAATAGCAATACTCATTTCTTGAACAGGCCATGTGCATGTTTTTAGGTCATCTCTGGACAACAGAAGAAGTCACCTCTCTTGAGAAAAACCCACATAAGAAGAAAAATATAGCGGGTAAAATTTAGTGACACTGAACACCGAGGCGTGGGACCAGCAGATGGGTAGCTGGGAATAAGAAAAGGAGGAAAAAAAATAATAAATAAGGTAAGGACAGAAGTTCCTGCATCTAATTGCAAATGTCTAGAAGAGAGCTACCCAAGTCTGAGGTCACCCTCCCGACACACGGATGGGTGAAGCACCCTGTCCTTGGAGACCAGCTCTCAAAGAGCTCCATCCATGCAAAATACTCCATCCATGCTGATAGGACCTGCTCTGAGACTCCACCACATTCAAGTATAAATGGAAAATGACAAGTTATCTCGAAAAAAGACCACAAAAACCCACCAGAAAAGAATGACGTGATGGCAAATGAGTATCTGCATCGTGTTCCACTTTTTCCTTAATTTTATTTCCACATCTGCTCTACGGAAATACATAGTACAAGAAGAAAATTAACCTAACAGATCTCTGCAAACACAAAGCAATAATTTCCTTAAATTATTAAAGTTAGCTCTTTTTTTTTTTTTCTGCTTTTTTTATTCCTGGAGAATAAAAAAAAAAATAGATAAATTTCAAATGCCTTGCCTTGTGTTTTGCGCCTCGTTAGGGCGCACGCAGACGGAATGGCTCAGGCTCTGGGGGCACAATTTCTGACGTGCCTGGGGGATCCCACCCCCAAAACCTGGGAGAGAAACCTCTGTGTTTGCCCCAGGCTCTTTGGGGAAGGCTCTCTCTGTTTCCAGGGTACCCTTTGGTGGTTTGTCCTGGGGGTGAGGGGTGAAAGCTTAAATCTCCCAGCCCCATCGGAGGCTGCTGTGGAGAAACCTTCTTGGTGCTGGAAAGACCTGCAGAGCTTGTGTTTTTAACTTCAGCTCATGGACCAATGAGTCTCTTTACTGAGAAGCAGAGGGAGGATGAGATTTTGAGGGGTTTTGAGACAATTTTTTACCAGGTGGTGAAGGGCTTCCTTAACCAGTGTGTCCTGCAGAAGCAGGAACCCCACCATGAAGCAATACTGAAGTTACTAAGGTTCCTCCTGAAGGAAAAAAACCCCCACGTACTCCAGTATGTCTGAATCCTAACTCAAATTTAAAAATTCCTGATATTAGCAGACCCAAGAGGTGCAAGGAAGGTGGTGTGTAAGTATAATCGGGATTGGAAGGTTGTTTTTTTTTTTTTTCCTCTTGAAGCTGCATGTACATTAAGTTGCAATCAGGTCTATGCTTGTCTCATGTTAATTGACCCAAACGTATTACTACAGAGTGAGGAAAATCACTCCAACATGGTCTGTTACCTATTTAATGCAACACTAATTAACGTGGCAAATGAAGGCATGATATTATTGTATTTTCTTGTCCCTAAATAAGAACAACCCCCCCCAAAAAAAGGAAAGAAATCCTCCCAAACATAGCCACGTATTGGAAAGAGTTTTGATGTTCATGAGAACACATAATTTGCAAGATGTTTTGCAAGATAAATTCTTTCCATAACCAATCAGAGCTTTAGGATTCAAGCTTTAAGATATTTTTCCCCTGTATTATGATCTGTTGGGTATTATTTTGTCACTATATTATTTTTTTTTTATATATATTAGTTTTGATCTTCAACCTGGCCACTGAGGATGGCTATCATATTTTTTCTCAAATAAGTGGGTGTATTTATCCAGAAAACACCAAATCTTGCATTAGCCTCAGGTACTACATATTCCCACAAGCTGGGAGAAATTATTTCACCTCTTCCCTGTCTTTCTTTGTCTCTCCTGTGCTGGCACCAGGAGAATGGCTGGGGGAAACCACTCGAGTGTGACTGAGTTTGTCCTCTTAGGCTTCATTGACCTGCAGGAGCTGCTCTTTGTGATTTTTTTGCTCATGTACATCACCGTGCTGGTGGGGAACCTGGGGATGATCATCCTCATCAGGACCAACTCCCAGCTTCAGGTGCCTATGTACTTCTTCCTCAGCCACCTCTCCTTCCTGGACGCCTGCTCTTCTTCATGCATCGTGCCGAAGCTCCTCTCAGGCCTCCTTGCAGAGAGAAATGTCATTTCTTTCAGTGGTTGCATCACACAGTTTTTCTTCTTTGCGGTTCTCGGCACCACGGAAGCCATCCTTCTGGCCATCATGGCCTACGATCGCTACGTGGCCATCTGTGAGCCTCTGCACTACTTGGTTGCCATGTCCCATGGGGTCTGTGTCCAGCTGGTGGTGGGTTCCTATGCTGCTGGAAGCCTGAATGCCCTTGTGCACACCACCGGTCTCCTCCGACTCTCTTTCTGTGGCTCAAACCTTGTCAATCACTTCTACTGTGAAATGCCACCCCTCCTGCTCCTCTCGTGCTCCGACACCAGGCTCAACAAGATGGTCATGGTCACCTGCATTGGCTTCATCATAACAGCCTCCATCTCAGCCATCATTGTCTCCTACGCCTGCATCCTGCTCACCATCTGGAGCATCCGCTCCGTGGAGGGCAGGCACAAAGCCTTCTCCACCTGCACCTCCCACCTCATGGCTGTCGCCCTCTTCTACGGCTCCGCAGCTTTCTTGTACTTCCATCCCTTTTCTGGAAACACAGAAGATCAAGGGAAAACGGCCTCCCTCTTCTACACCCTGGTGACCCCCATGCTCAACCCTTTCATCTACAGCCTGAGGAACAAGGAGGTGAAGAGCACCCTCAGAAGGGCTGCCAACAAGCTTGTCTCCTGGTTGTATTCCCACAGGTCCCAACCAAAGGTGACCAAACCAAAGCAGGTATCACCTGGAGTCAGCAGAAGAAATAAGGCTGACATATGACAGAAGATGGACACCCTGCATCGGACACGTTCTACCTCGTGCTGAACATCACAGAGTCTGAATTATGAATTAATTCCGTGCTGGCGACCCTTGAAAAATAAATTACCTGTAATTACAATGTCGGAGAGAAAGAGAGACAGCAGAAAAGGCAGACAGTCGTAAGAACACGTTGTCAGGGAAACTTTTGGAGTAAATAAATCTATAGGCAGTTTTTGAACATGCACAGTTGATACTTTTTCCTGAAGAAGATTTAATGGAATGTTGCAACAATACTGAATTCTGTGGCCTGAAGGAGGTGGCTCAGAGCAGAAGGGCCCAAATAAAGACTACATTCTGGGGAGGGACAATGTCTTTCATAACTTTGTTTTCAATTTTTTCTAAGTAGTTGCCTAAGGTTTTACTGTAGCACAATAAACCTGATTTCTTTTCTTTTTTTCTAATTTGTCCAATTATAGCCTTTATGGGGAACAGCCCATCCCCACACTTCATATCTGTTTGACACAGACCCCTGTGCTGGGGATATTGCTTTCCTGGATGGGTCTCCTTCGTGGACACCTCCCAGCGTGATGACATGCTCCTTTGCCTGGGAGCACGGTGGAATTTTATCCCCTGTGACAAGCATTCACTCAGCTTGGCCAGGAACAGTCTTTCAAGATGTTAACTGAGCAATCTTGGCTTTTCCCAAGAGCTGGCAACACAAGAAGCCTCCAAACTTCTGGCCATATGTTGTATTCAACCGTGCCCAACTTCTTTGATGGCTCTAAGACTCTCAGCGTTGGCCAAAAGCTTCCCCCACCCTATGCTCTCCTACTGATGTGTCTCCATCCAAGCAAAGCCTATTTTCCAAGGTTTATTTTCCACCCCAGCTGCAGCTTATTAATAATTTCTGCTTCCAGGTTTCAGGGCTTGAGTCATCTCGGGCCAGGAGTCATCCCGTCTAATTGTAGGGTTTCAGAGCTGACTTAGTCACCACCAGTTCCCCTTCTGGAGGCGACTGTGCATTTTGGGGGCTTTGATTCATCTGATCTATTTTAAACACCTACAGCAGGGTGAGAATAATTTTTCTGGGAAAAAAAAATTAACTCTTCAGATAAACTTAGATCAATTAATTTTACATAAATTAACTAATAAATTAATTAATTAAAGCAGATTCCATTCTGTAAGGGGAAAGCTTCGGCTTATCACGCTGATGTTTTGGAGTCCCTCAAAAACCCCACTCAGAAGTGAGAAGGTGAAACCAGTTTTTTGTCAGTAATTTATAATTCAGCTGAGCATGGATGCTCAGCTCCTAGGAAAAGCTTTCTGGAAATTAAAAAAAAAAAGGATGAAGACAGTGTCAGAGCTAGGCATTCGCTTTGACATAAAGGTCACTAACACCAGGAATTAACTTCCCGAAAAAGGTTTATATTTTCCAGGAAATAATTCCCCAGATTTGATTACTGATACTAGTGTTGTATTGCTCTTTTACGAGCAATATAAGAGAAACTTTTCTCCATAAACCTGTGACTCTCACAGATGCCTGGAGCCAACTCTCTGGGGTTTTTAACAACAGGATATCCCAGATAATGTTAAAAAAAAATGCAGCAGAAGAGTTCCTCAATAGTTTTTCCTCCCTCCCCAATAACATTTGCAACACTTCTCCACATCCTGAGCTTCGTCCTAATCCTCAAATCTTTATTTTTTACGCTAGTTCTTTTTAATTCCCTGTGATTCCAAGAGATAAATTATGTTCCAAGACATAAATTTTTATATATATATATAATTTTTTTTATCTATATATAAGTGGGAAAAAAGAATACTCAAGCTTACACTTAACTTGTTGAAACTAATTGTGTTTATTTATTGGTCTCCTCCTCAAGGAGCTGTTTCTGAAGATTTTAGCTCCCAAGAGAAATTTCCTGCGTGACAAACCCAGGAGGGCAGTGGCAAACCCCTTGGGCTTTTCATGAAAGAATCCTATAAACAGGGTTTTTTCTTGGTCAACTATTGATGCCCTTCATGACCAGCAAATCGCTCTTGCTTTTAACACCAATAATAGGAGAAACTGGGGCTTGTTTCTCGACAAAGTTTGGGTCTGGGAGATAATGAGTCCCTGATAAACCAAAAAGGTCCCAGAGATGTGAGCGAACAGGTGAGTTTTAGCCTAAATAATACAAAAGTTTGCAAGGACAGGACTTGAGGCAGGAGCCCGTTTCTATATGAAGTCGTCACCTGAGGTCAGGACGTCTCAACTGAAACCCAGGTGTTTCTTTTCCAAATTTAGGGCAGCCCCAAGCTGAGGGTCATAGGGAGAGCTCACCAGCCCCTCATGTTCAGATGATTGTTTTAATCAAGAATACAGGGATTCGTAATTATTGTCCAGAGGCTGGGAGGGCATCAGCTTAGACAAGCTGATGAAATGGCTCTACAAAGCATCAGTGCTCTGAGGCACGTTATCAAGCTGGCAAAAAAACCCCCACCCTTGCCATCCTCAAGTTTTATTTTGTCTTAAGTGTTTTTACACAAAGCTGATGGGAGGACAGGTCTACCTGCCATGAAGGTCACAGCAGAGAAGCCCTACCCAAGTTATCTGGCAAACTTCAAATTGCTTTTAAAGGGGTGCGAAGGTTTCTGCAAGTGACTTAATGCTGGGGTGGCATATGAAAATTTGTTTTAAACAATCAGGGTTTGAGGGAGCCTCACGTCTAAGTGAAGGTAGGGTTTGTGTGTTGAACCTTCCTCTTGCTGAAGGGTCCTTTCCGATGAGCAATTTCTGTGACTATTCCTAACTTCTGTTTTAAGAGATGAGCTTAATTTTCTCTCTCTCTCCTTTTTTTTTTTTTTTTCTTTCTTAAAAACCTGCATTATCAGATTCTTACTCCCCTCAGTTCATAACAACACCGTAGCATTGTTGGGGTTTCCCAACCAGTACTGACCTTTAAAAATCCTTTCTATTGTCTTTCTCCACTTAGTGGCATCACATAATGACATGGATATCACCATAATTAAAGGGGGGGAGGTTAATACTTGCACTAAATCACTTGTTTCAAACAACTTCAGAGTTTCATCGGAAGGAATTAGAGTTTTATTTTAATTTGGTCTGTGCCAGGAAAGGAAATTCTCTAAAAAAAAAAAGTCTCTATCCCTCACCAGTGGTTTTTCTCTTCCTATTTTCTGAGACTTTTTTTAAAAATTCTTTTAAATGAGACTTTGATTTCTAATGTTAGAATAAATCACTGTGGCTATCTCTTTGGATCTGGTTATATTTGATGTGGTTATATCTGATGTGGTTCTATCTTTGGATCAGGCTGGATCTGATGAGTAACAAGCTACTTAACTTCTTCAGGAGGTAGAATAAGCCTTTTCATTTGCAAAGTGACTTTATCAAACCAATAAAACCACCAGAAATAAGTGTCGTTGTGCATTTTGCTTGCGATAAAACGCGTTTTGAGACAAAACATTGAATACATTGTTCAGCGTCCTCTAAGATTTGTATTTCCTGATTAAAATATATGTATCTTTAACATTTGTTTGTGGGGAAACCAGGAAGGTGCTGACCCCGTGTTTCTCCTCATCTCTGCTTTCCTACAGCAAACTCTGCCGTGATGGTGGGCAAAGGAAACAACACCCCCAGCACTGAATTTGTTTTTGCAGGGTTCTCAGAGCAGAGGAATGTCCAGGCTGCCCTCTTCATGCTCTTCTTGGTGATCTACATGGTCACTCTTCTAGGGAACCTGGGGATGCTGGTGTTGATCAGGCTGGATGCCCAGCTTCACACCCCCATGTACTTCTTCCTGAGCAGCCTGTCCTCCCTAGACATCTGCTACTCCTCCTCAATCACCCCTAGGCTGCTCGTGGATCTCCTCTCAGAAAGGAAGGTCATTTCTTACCCTGCCTGCCTCACACAATTTTATTTCTACGCCGTCTTCGCCACCACCGAGTGTTACCTCCTGGCTGGGATGGCCTATGACCGCTACGTGGCCATCTGCAGCCCCCTGCTCTATGCCATCTCCATGTCCAGCAGAGTTTGTGTGCTGCTGGTTGCTGGCTCCTTCCTCGCCGGGATCACCAATGCCACCATCCACACGGGGTTTGCACTTCGGCTGTCCTTCTGTGGTTCCAACGTCATCAACCACTTCTACTGTGAGGGCCCCCCGCTTTACGCCATCTCGTGCACAGACCCCACCATCAACGAGGTGGTGATGTTCGTTGTGGTTGGCTTCAACCTCTTTGTCACCAACCTGACCATCCTCGTCTCCTACGCCTACATTCTGGCCACCATCCTGAGGATGCGCTCGGCCGCCGGCAAACACAAAGCCTTCTCCACATGCGCGTCCCACCTGACTGCCGTGACCCTCTTCTACGGATCTGCTGCGTCCATGTACTCACGGCCCAGCTCCAGGCACTCCCAGGACCTCGACAAAGTTGCCTCTGTCTTCTACACGGTGGTGGTCCCCATGCTCAATCCCCTCATCTACAGCCTGAGGAACCAGGAGGTGAAGGATGCACTGGGGAGAGTGATGGAGAGGAAATGTTTGGCTGAAAAATAGTTTTTCCCTAGTGCTTCAGAGGAACCGAGAGGTCTTCTCAGAGATGTTTGTACATTCCATTTCTGTACTGTCATGGTATAGAAGAAGTAGTGGTGAGCTACTGGGCACAAATGTATTGTGAAACTTCTGCCTTGTTCCTAAATGCCGAGTCATGAACTCCTCTCGGATTAGGGCAGCCACTGACCTGCATCAGGGGTGCGTTAGCTACTTTTATTGGTGTTCCCAACCTGGTATGATTTTAATTTCAGGGATTTAAGCCCTTCTGACCCTTTGTAGCGTGAGGATGCATCACCACGGTTGTCTTAACGACGACAACAAACAGCACCGATTGCGGTCAGGGTGATGACGATGACCAGAGCTCTCTTCACGTTTCTGGTGAACACACGGCTCAGGTAGCTTGGTGTTCCTAGGGCTAGCAATGGACACTGGGCTTCCTAGTACCAGTTCACCACAACAGGGCTCACCAGGACTTTTCTGCGACTTATTTTAGCTCAACTGCAGCTGTATTTTCAACTTTATTTGAGAAAATGATGCAGTGCCTGCCACTTGCTCAAGGAGCAGAGGGCTGTCATCCGGCATCTCCTATGAGTAATGGAAAGGTTACCCACCAGCTGGGTACCTGCTCCCTACCCTGGCATTTTCTGCTTCTGTTGTTTGTTATTATTAACTGCTTTTGCCTAATTTTGAGCAACTGTGTGTTTCCCCCTCTGAAATAAATCATGAGATACAGGGGAATGACTAATAAGCTTTTGCAATTATAGCATAGCTAACTCTGTAGACCACTAGGAGAGAAAAGAGCACTGATCAGGAACAAATATGGGGTAGAAACACTTAGAAGTGATCCCAGTCAGACCCCAAACTGGCAGGGGAGAAGCTCCCACCAAGCATGGCACCACACCTCCTCTGCAGGGAGCCCAGGTGCTACTGGGTCACTGCATCATTGAACCAAGGAAGAAGAACCTCAGCTGGTGAGTGGGAACTTAACCTCAGGGATGAGGGGCAGGTACTTTAATCAGAGGAACCTGGAAGAGCATTGCTCTCCAGCCATCCAGGCCCACACAATTGTCCTTAATACAGTCACATGCCAACACACTGACCCTCCAACTCATCGGTTTCAGGGCCTGGGTGAGCTCCGGCAAGTAAGGCAGCTGGAGAAGTTCACTTTGTTGTAAGTAAGTAAGAAAGTTTCTTTCTTGTTAGCCCTTGCTAATTAGTCTCTCATGGCTTGTTAAGAAGAATGAAGTAAGTTGACTACAAGCCCGCTGAGGAGCTTTCATGGTGATTAGGAAACTTTCTTGGTAAACCCCAGAAGGTCTTGTTAAGCTGATGACTCCTGGAGGGGTGGTTGGTTCCCCAAGGACCACTTCTTGCTCTGGGAAGGGGAGCAACATCACTTGTGATGGAAGTAGTTGTAACCACCTGTATGGTGAAAGCTTGGAGTTCAGGCCTGCTGGAGGGCCTGCTGGGGGGCTTTCTGGGCTGGTACAAGCTTGGTCATATGTTCTCATGAAAGAAAGAGACATTCTTGCCTTCATGATGAGTGCAGGTAACGTGGTGTCCTTGGTTTTTGCTAATGGGATGATCAGTCCCTGTGTCCTTCTGACCCCCTTCTAGAGGAGCCGGAGAAGCTCGTTGCATTTCTTCTCACCTTTGGGCCTCCTCAAGGACACCTCAAGCCTTGAATATCTTGTAATTAATTGCCTTTTGTCTTTTTTAATTCTTAAACCATGAGGCAAGTAGAAGCACTGTGGATATCCTCCACATCTGACTGGTTTTCATAAGTGTGATTTTCCTGCCATTACAAATTCAGGACTGGGGAACAGGCATGGGAATGGGCTCACCTGGCTCTGAAAACTCATTGTGAGTTAGTCATTATGAGGTCATTATGGGGTAGTCATTTCATTATGAGATAGTCGGTCAGGTCCCCTCTAAAATATGTGGGAATACAAGGATGGTGTATCACATCCTATGATGGAGGGTTGAGATGGATGGGGTGTAACAGGAGCAGGTCTGAACATCAACAGAACTGGTACTGTGGACCTGCTGTCTATGATATACATGTTCCAGGAGAGCTTTCTCCAGATTAAATTTGTTCTGGTCCAGGGATCTGAACACCTACTGGAGGTCAAGCTGCATCTGGTGTCCCCCTCAAGCCCATTTTCAGTTTGTTTTCATCCAAAAGGAACCCAGCTCGTAGAGCCTGACCCCAGGTGAGGGTGAGGAGAGCAGGCTGGGAGATCTTCAAACCTAAATTATTTAAACCGCACTCTTTGAACAAAAAGTAAAAAAACTGAAACCCACCTTTATTGATCACAAATGCACACAAGGAGCTCTGACAATTACTCATTTATCCAAATTTGAAAGAGATGAATCTGCTTCGGTCCACTTAATCTCTCCTCCCAACAGTCTTAATAATAATAATAATTAAAAAAAAAGAGCTTTATTGTTTGGGATTTTTCTTCCTTTCAGTTGGTCTATAACTTTATAAAGATATTTTAATAACTAAGAAGCTGCTTCACCTTTTTTGCATGTTTTCCTACAAGTGGTGCTGGAAACATTTTGCTTAAATTGCAGGAAAGGAGCAAGATGCAGAGAAATTCCCCAGGCCAGGGTTCTGGGTTCAGTTGCCCTCACGCAGAAATCTGGTACCATTTGCTCTGTCCTGAGGTGCCAAGAACATTGGTATGTGCCTTCAGAAGAGTTGGGCCATTCTGGAGGGACATCTGAAAGCTCAGAGGAAGAACCTGTGGGCATCTTCGTGGTGTTAATAGTCTGCGTTCAGGCAGCTGAACTCAATCCCAGATGCTCTGAGCTTTTTAGCTTTGGTTCTTCCAGTCTGACCTTCCTTGTCCACGTTGGTGTGAACGTTTCACTGGGAAATTAGTCTAGGACCATGAAAAGTGGTTTATGTGGTCTGATACATGAAGAAATAACTGGGAGAGCTCAGGAGCAGAAGCATGTTATATTAATGAGATATGGGGTTCCACCTGAGCTGCTGGTTGGGCATCAGTATGGAATATTTAATCCAGATAAAGCAGAGGATGAAGAAGATGATGTTGTAGAACTGGGCTACAGGCTGGCCATGTCTTAAGATCCCATTTTATAGCACAGATACAAATTCTACACGGGGAGAGGTGGGAAGGAGAGGAGTGACATCTCCTGTCCATCACGAAGCACTTCAGGCTCAGAACATCTCATGCTCCTGGCTCATGTCCTCCTGCACCTATTATGAAAAACAACAAATGAAAACACAGGAAAGATAGGTGAACTCCTTGCTATACGCATTTTTGGGGATGTAATCCCTGGTTTTCTTCCATGGTGTAGACAAAACCCACTGCTTTTTCCTGGTCCAGGGACTCTGCATCAATGGGGAGAAGTGGGAATGTTTAGGAAGTATTTAGATGAGCAGTTTAGGATGTTTATTTTGGAGCAAGGGGAAATGCCTCCTGGAGGTGCTGGCAACAGGGGGGAGAAAGGTCAGATGAAGAAGCCTACACCTGTAGATGACTACGTTGAGCTAATCCATGCTCAGACCCAACAGCTGGTGTGCTAAATAAAACCACTGGGGTAGCTCTAAATGAGCCGGAAAAGAAAGAAAAAAACAACACTACGCCCCCACAATTAGCTTTTCATTCCTCAAAAAAAAAAAAAAAAGAAAAAGAAAAAAAAAGTGTTGTTTCCTATTTCACGTTGGCATTTCCTTCAGGAGCCCTGCAGGCCAGGAGAAACCCCCTGCCAACCCAAGGGACTGGCTCTGGTCATGGCACTGGACCCTCCACCACGTGCTGATGCCACAGGGTGATTCCTTTCATCATTTATTCGTAATTTTTTTTTTTTCCCCCCACTTTGAGCAATTCAGTGCTCATCAAGCCAGTGTTGAAACTGCATGGATTTTGGTGGGATGAAATGAATCTTCAAGCACAGTTTATGAGTGTGTTTGGAAGGAGCTTCACACTGCAGTTAACTCACGAGGACCAGCTGGTTTCCAAACATGAAAGATCAGCCAAGCTTAGAAATTATGAATTTTTCTGGGTGTCTTCTCTCCTTCTCACGACAAATTTTTTGGGAGTCCCCCACCTGCCAAGTGTCTTAGGGAACGAAGCCACACAGAACCCTCACTGCCTTTTTTTTGGGGGGGGGATACATTTTGCTTTGTGCATTCCGTTAAATTCAAATTTATTAGAGGGGTTTTTTTTTGGCACTGTCACACTCTTTGAGCACAGATTGTGTTTTTATATATTTCCTGAGTGACTGAGAGTCAATGAACAGAATACGGATGGTGACGGAAAACAGTAAAGCAGCACAATCTGGCAGAATTCATAATATTTCAAGCTGGTGATACTGGTCCTGCTTTTGAAACTACCCGAGACACCTGCCAAAAAATGCTGCTCTTGTCCCCCCTGGACACAAATTCTGCTGAAAATCTGGGCAGCTAGTGAATAAAAGTGTGTTGAAGTAACCTGTCATCATGGGATCAGGTGGGTCTGCGCTGAGGTTGCCGTCAGATAATGGCAGAGTGACTTCAGAAAGGGAAATTATCAGCTGGTTGTGTTCAACTGGTCCTGTATCCCAGAAGGATGAGAGGACTGGAGTGGCTGTAGACAGCCTGCCAAAGGGTTTGGCCCCAAATCTCATTAGGAAAAAATGATATTGAAAAAAATTCTTGACTGTGAGGGTGGTGAGAGCCTGGCCCAGGTTGCCCCGAGAAGCTGTGGCTGCCCCATCCCTGGAGGGGT
>JAOQGL010000040.1:65387599-65413339 GCA_027564165.1 Gallinago nigripennis | reverse complement strand
GAGAAGCTGTGGCTGCCCCATCCCTGGAGGGGTTCAAGGGCAGGTTGGAGGTGGCTTGGAGCAACCTGGTCTGGTGGGAGGTGTCCCTGCCCAGGGCAGGGGGTGGCACTGGTTGGACTGGTTGCCACTGTGAGGGCAAGGAATGGCCCTGGTGGCCAAGGCATGAGGGTGCCCGATACCTACAGCATGGGCTGTGTTGTCTCCTCTCAGCTGCCCTCTCAGCTCCTCCTGTACTCGCTTCTCTGGCCTCAGCTTTACGTCCAACTCTCCCCATCACCACTGCGAATTTCCTTTCCTACGGGGTTGTCAAGACTGTGTACACTGACAACTGTGTATTCGTATCAGTTTTGAGGGAAAAATGCACACTTTGTCTCTGTTGTGTTTGGCAAAAGTAACAAGGAGAGTTGAATTCTTCCATGTTGCTTTATTTTTTTAAAAACGCAATTATTTTCAAACTTCACCTGTCACTAACTAAGGAAAATGCATTAAATATCTTAATTTTATTGCCATATACTGTTTATTCGCCTTCCTCCTGTGGTATATTTCCCCAGGAAGGCGCCAAGAGGAAGCCCTATGGGAGACGAAATGCTGAGTGAAACCCAGGTGGGCATCTTCACCGTTGAGCTTGACAAGGGTTGGTTTCAGGATCCTTTTGAAGCTGCTGGACGGAGGCTTGGCTCTTCCCAGAGCGACCCAGAGTCCAGCTGACATTTCACGACCCCCCCCGGTAGGCCGTGGTCTGCCCCCCTTCAGTGATGCCATGGGAGCTGAGGGTCCTGCTGAGCTGCCCAAATCACTGTCTGTCGCTTTACGTATCTCCCACAGGTTGAAGCCATCGTAGAGAATGACACTTGTCAATCACACTGATGTCCACCAGTTCATTCTCCTGGGGTTGACCACCCGCCCGGATTTCCAGGTCCCCCTTTTCTTGGTTTTCCTGGCCACGTACACGGTCACCCTCTTGGGGAACCTTGGGATAATTATTTTAATTAGGACCGATCTTCACCTTCACACCCCCATGTACTATTTCCTTGGCCACTTGGCTTTTGTCGATGTCTGCTATTCCTCCGTCATCCTCCCCAAAATGCTGGTGCAGATCTTGACGAAGGAGAAGACCATTGCCTTCTCGGGGTGCGCAGCCCAGCTCTGCTGCTTTGTTGTTCTTGGGGTCACCGAGTGCCTCTTGCTGGCCGTGATGGCCTACGACAGGTACGTGGCCATCTGCAAGCCCCTCCTGTACCCCACCATCATGGGCGGATGGACATGCCGGTGGCTTGTGGCTGGTTCCTATGCCATTGGTGTCCTGCACGCCGTGACACACACCACTTTCATCTTCTCTTTCTCCTTCTGCCGCTCCAATGTTATCAACCACTACTTCTGCGACATTGCCCCGCTCTTAGCCCTCTCCTGCTCGGACACCCACACCTACGAGGTGGTTGTCCTTGCTCTCATCAGCATAAACTGTCTCAGCACCATGACCATCATCTTCGTCTCCTACAGCTATATCCTCCCCGCTGTCCTGAGGATCCGCTCTCTGGAGGGCAGGAGGAAAGCCTTCTCCACCTGCGCCTCCCACCTGACGGTCGTCACCATGTTTTTCGGGGCAATCTTGTTCATGTACCTGCGCCCCAGCTCCACCTACGCGTTGGATGAGAACAAGAGGGCCACGCTGTTTTACACCATCATGACCCCCATGCTCAACCCCTTGATCTACAGCCTGAGGAACAGGGAGGTGAAGGCTTCCCTGAGAAGAGCGGTTGGGAGGAGGCGGTGAGTGAAGGAAGCTGATGACCAGGAGGGTATTTCCTTTCTGCTGTTATTGAGTGGGATTCAAAATTGCACTCAAGTCTGTACAAAGCTGTATTAAGGGTAATTTCTTTATGATTTATCTCCTGACACAGAGTAGACATGTAACTTCTGCATAGCTGAAGCCAGGTGAGATGAAGCCCAACCTCATGCACCATCCCTGGTCAATGAGGAGTGAGCAGCCCCTCCACGCAGCTTGATTCATCCTGTTCATCTCATTTCTCCATTCAATTGCCTTCAAAGAAGACTGGATTGCACTGGATGTGGGTTTCCAACCTGCTCTGGTTCAGAGGAGAACACAGAAGAAGAGTCAGAAACCCTTTTTCTGTGGAGCATCTCTTTGAAAACCTGTGCTTGGAGGTCTGGGTGGGAGTGGGATGGACCTAAAGACCGACAGGACATTATATAGACAATTAATTACTCAATCACACAATTCTTCTCTGTAGTTTCTCAAGCTATTACCTGTGGCCCGGCACCCTAATAAGGCTTTTTTTCACCAAAACCTTGGTCCCTACAAGTTAATTTTCAGGCTGAGCTCAAGGTGTTTGGTCCTTCCAGGGATCACAGTGAGTGTTGGTGTTAATTTTCCTGGAAACCTTTGGACAATTAGAAGCCCCACTTTGCTGTCCCTAAAGATGCTTCTCAGATGGTGTGCGAATGTGAATAACTTAATCCCACGTTGGGTGAATAACAGCTGTTTCACCATTTATTGAAAAATTAATGCTGAATTTCCCACCCCCTTAAAGCCTATTAATAAATAGATTTTCTGGATAATGCACCGGGAAGGGGATTGAGACCGATGCCCTGAAGGTCTCTGTGTCATAGTATTGAGAAACAAATAACTTCAGGTTAAAAAAATACGAGTGGACAACATTAAAGTTGGGATAAACAATGCTCTTACTCAAGTAAATTTTCAACCCAGTTGATATTTCCTCACAGCCCCAAGAAATAGGCACCTCTATATGTAATTCACATAATTTATTTTTATTTTTATTTTTATCTTTATTTTTATCTTTATTTTTATCTTTATTTTTATCTTTATTTTTATCTTTATTTTTATCTTTATTTTACATGCCTTCTGTTGTATGTACATATACGTATAGAGAGATTTTACACACACACATATATATCTATACATATTTGACAGAGGAATATAAAAATAATTACATTTCTCCCAAAGGAAGATTTCCAAAGCGCTCCTGAACAAAATACTCAGAGGTCTCAGTGGATTAGAGACAAGCGTTAGAAAAAAGCAATTAAACCTGTTGGGCTGGACAGACCAAACATATAAATGTCCTCAGAATCTGTCGTGACTTAATGTGAAGTAAGGAAGAAATAAGAAGAAATAAGATTTTAAGCGGTAAGGAAAAGAGGACACCTGGATAACTCATTTTAATGGGATATATGTTAACCTTGCTGAATATAATATATAATTCCTTGCAGGATGCAAGAGGAAAGGAGAAAGGGTTTTCCTCCTTCAGAGACCAGGTCTGTAAAGAGGAATTTGATTATTCTCAGTTAGATCATAGAATCATAGAAACATTTGGGTTGGAAGGGACCTTAAAGATCATCGAGTTATATCTTTAGTATCCAAACCAAGGTGAGCTATTCTCCTCACCTAAGAGCAATAACCAAGAGGAAAAGGAAAATCATGGGTCACATGAATTTTTTTTAAGGTTGTATCACCAGTTGTTTTTTTTTTTTATATAATTTTTTGAAGGTTATAATACCAGTTAGCAGATAAAACACCAGTTATAATATATCTTTATCTTTGCAATGCTGGGGAATTGCAGGGTAACTTTGGGATTCTACAGAGAGATTTTGTGATTTTCCTGCAGAGCTTTTGCCCCCTGTGTAAATGGTTGAGTTTTCTGATGTACAGCTAAATCTCGTGCTCTTCTTCCACCTCGGTATGGAGTTTGGTTAAAAACCAAAGGTTTTTCTATTATAAATATGAGCCAGGCTCATTTATACCAGTTTTACACTGATTTAGCTGCTGATTTTCCTGCTTTAGTCACAGGAACCCTATGAGTAGCACAATATTTTCCATGACCTTTGACTAAAAGTGGGCTGGTTTACGCAACAATTTTCTTAATTTATTAAAAAAAAATAAATATATATTTATATAAATATAAATATATGTATATTTATGTTCCAGTAGCAGCTTCTGGACCACTCTGGAGGGCTGCTTCTTATTTCTTACTGATTTCTGAGATGAAAATTCAGGATGTATTGGTGCCTTTCTGTATATTTCAAACTCCTAATGTGAAGTGTAGAGCGAGGAGGTGCAGAAAAAGATGTTATAAAGGCGAAGATTTGTTGTACCACCTTTTTTTTTTTAATGGTTTGTTTTCTCTCAAATGATGATTTCCACCCACTCCATAAAAGCTTAACCCCAAATTAGCAAAAATAAATTAAAAGTTATGGACGAGTAAGGGAGATTTTAAATTTATTTTTTTTTCTCTCGGCAGCAATGCAAGCAAAATAATCTTGAAAAAACCCATTCCACTGGGAAGGCTTCCTAAAATTTGAAAGGTTAAATTCTAGTTCAAATTCTGTGAAAAGTCTCTTGTCATTATCGATATAGCTAATTTGTTAGAGGAATCTCTGAACCCTTTTTTTTTTTTTTTTAACTCTTTCTTGATAAAACTTGGGAGGGTTGCCATGAAATGTGATCTATACTGTGAGTGTACAATGGAGGGAATTAATTATGTATCTATCAAAATGAATGAAAAATTGAATATTTGGCGGAGTAACTGACACTGAAATAGAAATTTCCAACTGTCTTGCCAAATTCTTAATGAATGTTGATTTAAAATTAAACAAATCTGTGCTAATGAGAGGGTTAGCCAGTGCAGGTGCTGGGGGTTGTTGGTCTTTTGAGGTGCTGAGTCTCTCCATTAATTTGTCGGTTTTCGCTCCGCAAACACGACTTGCAGTGGTTTTTTTTTTGGAGAAGATGGACAAGGCAAATCAAAGCCAGCAAGTCACGGAGCTGACCCTTGCGGGACTGACAGATGACCCACAACTAAAATGGCTTCTGTTTGTCCTCTTCCTCCTCATTTACTTCATCACTCTGGCAGGGAACCTGGGCATGGTTGCCCTGATCAGGAGCAGCAGCCAACTTCAATCACCCATGTACTTTTTCCTCGGCAATTTGTCCCTCCTAGATGCTTGCTACTCATCAGTGGTGGCACCGAGGACGTTAATGGACCTTCTGACGGAGAAGAAGAAAATCTCTCTGGTGGGCTGCGCCACCCAGCTCTTTTTTTTCATAGGTTTTGGCACCACCGAGTGCTTCCTTCTGGCCGCCATGGCGTACGACCGCTACGTGGCCATCTGCAATCCTTTGCTTTACCCATCCATCATGTCTCATAGGGTCTGTGTCCTGCTGGTGGCCGGTTCGTACGTGCTCGGCCTGCTGCACTCTTTGGTGCACATGGAGTTCGCCTTCAGGCTGCCTTTTTGCCCACCAGCCAAGGTCGATGATTTCTACTGCGAAATCATGCCCGTTCTAGCGGCCTCCTGCTCCGACACCCGGGTCAACAGGTATCTGTTAATTGGCCTTGGGGGACTGGTGGAGATGGTGACCATCTTGGCCGTCCTGGTCTCCTACGCCTTCATCCTCTCTACCATCTCAAAGATCAGCACCTCTAAGGGCCGGCATAAAGCCTTGTCTACTTGCACCTCACACCTGACTGGAGTCACCATCTTCCACGGGTCTATCCTCGCCCTGAACTTCCGACCGAGGCCCACCGACACCCTGAGCACGGACAAGACCTTTGCTGTTTTTTACTCGCTGGTGGTCCCCATGCTGAACCCCCTGATCTACAGCCTCAGGAACAGGGAGGTGAAGAGCGCCCTGAGGCAGTTTGTCGTGTGGAAGTAGCTTTGGCAGGATATTTATCTGCTGGGTTTGTGATAGAGGACATCACAGCTTCACTTGACACTTGACGAGGATTTTTGTTCCCCCACCCCACCTTTGGTTTGGAAACATTTCCAAGTCTTGCTTTCTTTCTGCTACTGGCTTGTGCTGTGTGGTTTATCTTCTGTATTTTATTACAGAACTATGTAGCTTAGTTTTTCTCCTCTTGTTCTTTTCAGATGTACGCTGGACATTAGCTCCAGGCTCCTTGATAGCCCCATCAAAACACTCTCCTACAGCCATCAGCATCTCCCAGTTTACATTTAATCCCACCTTATGGCCTCTTGTATTTTCAGAGCCCCACTCCCTTATTAAGGGACAAACTCTGTACACTTGCCCCAGCTGATCTCCAGTTCCCATCACACCCCAGATCCACATCTGCTGGTCCTCTGGGCATCACTCATGGCGCTGGCAGCGTTTCAGAGTGTGCCATTGAGGTGGTCCTCCTCTTCCACCTCCTGCTGAGCAGCTGAGCACAGACCTCCAGTGCATGCCCTCACGCACCCTTCCTTGTGCCAGGGGACCCACCAGGACCATGAGCCCTGCTCCTGGCCCTGGTTGCCCAGCAGCCCCCCAACAAACACCCAGCAGCTGAGCTACTGTCTGTGTCTTGAGCTCTACATGGGCTTGTTTCCAAAAGCATTTCCTCCTTTAGACTAGATATAATTAAGAATTTTTTTATAATGATGGTGGTGAGACACTGACCAAGACTTCCCAGAGAGGTGGTAGATGGCCCATCCCTGGAAACATTCAAGGTCAGGTTGCATGGGGCTCTGAGCAACCTGATCTAGTTGAAGATGTCTCTGCTCATGGAAGGGGTTGGGCTAGATGGCCTTTAAAGGTCACTTCCAACCCAACTCATTCTATGATTCTTCAGCTCCTCCATGGATTGGATTTAGATGGGCTCTCCTCTTAAGCCCCCTTGACCTTATCATGCTGGTTAGTAACAAGCACAGAGAGAAGAAAGCAGCAAGTCAACCTCTTGGAGATGTTCATGCCACCATTTCAGGTCTCCATCTTCAGAATGTCTCCATCAGTGCCAGGGGGATGCCAAATAACTTCCTTAATCAACCAGATAGTAATAAAAGCAAGGGGATACTCGTGAATCTTTTATTTTATCCAAGACCTAATGAACGAGTACGTTAGATCCAATTCCCACCTCTGCTTGATGGTGAACCCCACCTTATATCTCATGGTTTCCAAGTTCACATGGTTTGTGTCCCTGCCCTATGTTGGTGCATTGCAATCCCCAGGCACAATATTGATGCCACTGGTCATCAAGAGTCACCAACAGCAGATCATAAGTTCTGTGGACCTTTTTATTTTAGCTTCAGTACTCAAAGACCAAAAAAAAGTGCAGGTTTGGAGAATCATCATGACAATTCGGAGACTCACTGAAAATCCCAAAAGGCAAAAAAGTGAAGCACTTCCTCCCATTTATTCCCAGACTAAGGGGTCAAGACGTTTACCTACGTTATTTGAAAAGAGAATATTTTTTGTGATCTCTCTGCAGGGGTTTGGAGGGCTGTGGCCGGACAAAGCCCCCTCTGACTTGGTCAAGTGTGGGCAGCAACTCTCCTTCAAGCCAGAGGAGATGCAACATTGAGGCCTCAGCTCCCCTGGGTGCTCTTTGGCCTGCCTGGCCACAGAGGACACCATACGTGTTGTGTTTTTATATTATTTGTGATGATGATGATGGCGATGAGCGGAAACTACTTTTTCCAGAGTATCTGGAGGTAGTTTTCTGTGCAGAACCTTTGGGTGAGCCTCCCAGTGCCTGGCTGAGCACCCTCTGGACGTACAGATGGAAGGGCCATGCTTGCCTTCTGCTTTGAGAATTTACCTCCACTTTTTTCCACCTTTACTACCATTAGCTGGAAAATTGCTTGGTGCTTTCAGGTAGCTTAGATGTGAAAAAAAGAGAAAAAAGGGAAGGGGAGGGGAGGGGCATTTTTTCTGGGCCACAAATAACATGTCTATTGAAAATATCTCCCCCATTACTTGAGTACCCACCTTCTGATCTGGCTCATGCCCACTTCAAGAAGTCTATAGAACTTATCTGAAGTTTTGTGTGATTTTTTTTCTGCCTCTTTTCAAGCAAATGAATGGGAGGGAAGATGGAAGCAATTAATTAGTGCACCGAGCCCAAATTCCATGGTGCTTGTCTTGGAGGACAAAACCCAGCTTGGCTGATTTGTGGGAACTGCAAAATCCTGATTCAAAATAAATACTAATTGCCAAAGACACTCCATTTAAAAATACATATATAAACCCACCAAGGACGTGTGTATACCCTGTATCTTTCTGAGGAGACCTGTTGAAGGCACGGAGTGCTGTTTGTTCAGGGATACTTAACATTTTGTTTCAATAAAGCTTCATAAAATTCATTTTAATGAGACCAAAGAAAGTTTTCCATTTATTTCTACTATGCCTAAAAGCTACCCAAAACCCACAAAATGATTTGGCATAACTTTGAGACTAATCCTACCAGCTTTGGACCTCCCTCTGAAAAAGCACCTTGCAGGATTTTCCTGCTGTCATCTGCAGAATTCTAGAGATCTTGCCAAAATACTTTTAAAACCATTATCGTGTTGAAGTTCTTACAGACCAAACAAAATAGCTGGTGTGCCTTTCAAAGGGATGTGTTTATTATGCTCAGATCAATGTGTTTTCTGCAAATTCAGAGTTGCCCGAGGGTCAAAATGAGTGTGTGTTTTGAGGCACCATCGTAAGATGTGATGACTGTGGAGGACTGGGTTTCAGCGTCAGCCAAGTCCCTCCAGCCCTCTGTGTCTGCTTAATTAATCTGTTTAGAACTAAAGTACACTATTTCAAATTTAAAGCCCACAAATTTACACACACACACACACACAAATTATACCGTAAAAATATAGAAGGAAAATACTGTGTGTTCCTCGTTCTTCCCCCACCGTTGCATCAGCACAAGATGGGGAAAGAAAATACTAATCTTTGGCGAAGTTAAAGTCAAATTTAAACTTTATTATTAGCTCTGCCTCCCTGAGACCAAAGAACTACTTGGTCCTTACAGGCTCAGACCTTCCATCCCTGGTTCAACGAAGATGAGAGACATCTCTTCATACGTTTCATAAAAGCCTCTTTCACCTCTCTGTTCCTCAGGCTGTAGATGAAGGGGTTCAGCAGGGGGGTCACCAGGGTGTAAAACACGGCGGCCACCTTATCTGGGCCGTTGTGGTTGGCGCTGGGCTGCAGGTACATGAAGAACCCTGTCCCATAGAACAAGGAGACCACCATGAGGTGGGAGGCGCACGTGTTGAAGGCTTTGGACCTGCTCTGCGCCGAGCGCATCCTCAGGATGGCAGAGAGGATGTACAGGTAGGAGATGAAGATGATGCCACTGGTGCTAACCCCGTTTAGGCCAACAAAGGCAAAGATGACCTTCTCCCTGAGAAAGCTGTCGGAGCAGGAGAGCTTCAGCAAGGGGCCGATGTCACAGAAGAAGTGGTCGATGACGTTGGAACTGCAGAAGGACCCCCCGAATGCGCAGCCGGTGTATATGGCTGCGTAAAGAAAGCCCAGGAGGTAGGAGGTTGAGACCAACCAGACGCAGGTGGACTTGGGCAAGATGGCCATGTAGTGCAGGGGGTTGCAGACGGCAGCGTAGCGGTCGTACGCCATCACGGCCAGGAGGTAGCACTCCACGATCCCGAAGAAAACGAAGGTGTAAAGTTGAGCCACGCAACCGGGGAAGGAAATGTCTTTGTTCCTCGTGAGGAAGGACACCAGCATGTTGGGCATGATGACGGTGGAGTAACAAGCGTCAGCAAAGGACAAGTGGTGGAGGAAGAAGTACATGGGGGTGTGCAAGCAGGGGTCGGTCCTAACCAGGGTCATCATGCCAACGTTCCCCAAGAGGGTGAGCACATAAATGAGTAGAAACACCCCAAAGAGCATGGGCTGAACGTCTGGGCTCTCAGCAAGTCCCAGGAGGACAAATTTAGTGACTGTGTGGTTAGATCTCATAAACATTTTCTTGCCTCAACTTGTGTCTGCGATAAAAAGAGGATATTAAAATGAAAAGAATAAAAGAATAGAACCTTTCCTCCTTACTCGTCGAGTTTAAATGGTTCCTTTGTTAAATAAATATTTACTGATTGCACTAAGATTTCTATAGGAACAAAGCAGCTTTGTCTAAATTGAATATTCCTATGGAAAATACGGCTCTATTAAAGAATATTTCACCCCCAGCACAAACAAATCATGTACCATTAGAGATATGGATACCTGTATGTCCCTGTCATCCACAGTGAAGCTGGAAGATCATGCCATTACCTTCACCAATGTCTTACTAAAAAAAAAGAATGAGACCTGATGACCTTTTCACTGAAAGTATTTGAAAAGAAATTATAGAAGACGTAAGTTTGACAAATGTTTGATGAGGGTCAATATTTGTCAAAAAGGGTTGATTTTAAAAATCATACTCCAATTAGCCTTTCCGTGGCCTTTTCTGCAAAAAAAAAAAAAAAAAGCTATGGCCGAGAAATGCAAAGTATTTGTACCCTGTTGGCCATGTTAATGAAATACTTGTTTTACAGGAAAAAAAAGACGTCGACCTCCCCAATGTTAAACACTGCTCTGAGGGGTCTCTCCTCTCCGTTACCTAAAGAATAAAGGCAGATGAGGCATCTAAAGCTTAATACCATTGATGGTACCTGCTGAGGCAAAAAGAAGAGAAATATCAAAATGAGAAAACAGAGAACTTCACCTTTGGACCATATTTCCCTCCAAGCAATCACCACTCTAACTATCACTTTTTTTTTTTTTTAAATAATCTGCTACCTTTTCTAAACCCAAATTGTATGTTTTTTTGTCTTTCAGTCAATGTACTTAGCAAAGAAGAGGGAGTGAGCTGAAGTAATCCAGATGTCAGGTTCTGGGGTTTTTTTCCTGCGCTTGGATACTTAAAACTATGGATTTGTTCCAGCACGTGTCTTTTCAGATTTAAGAAAAGAATCTGATCTTTATTCCCTTGCAGTCTGAAAGAAATTTGTTTCAGAAGACACCTCAGAGGAACCTCGTCAACATAAAACCCATGAAACTGGAGGGAGAGAAAGCCACAGTCCCAGTGAAATCACAGATTATACAATGTTAATGACCTCCAGACATTTTCCCTTGGCTTTTAATTATTATTCCAGTCTTCGAACTGCATTTATCAGATTATTATGTATCATTTATAACGGATAAAATTCGTTTTGGTAGATTCCTGATTTACACCTTCATGAGCTCGAGCACGCTGAAGCATCCCAAAACCCTCGGCACTAAATTAAGGTGCTCGCTTGAAAACTGAGTTAATTTTCAGACGTGCTGATTCCAAAGGCTGATTTGTTAATGCCTCCACTCTGCTGACAACTGGGAACGTTGCATTTTCTTATATACTAAATAAGACTCGTCCTTGTTTAACACTTGCATGAATCAGTTCATCTTGCTTTAAGCTGCCTAATTAAAAGACAAGCAATTTGCACAAGCCATTACTCCTTCTTATCACAAAGAAAACCTACTTTGGTAAGTCTGTTTCCTGACAGATCCCTCCCCAAAAAGGAGACATGAGGATGTGAAGAAGAAACCCCACTGCATCAACGAAGGTGAGGTTCTGCTTTGTCTTGGTTCCTCCTTCACCTTCGCTGCTATTGAGTGATGGGAGCCAAGGATTTATCCCAAATGTGGAGGAGAACATCTATGTGTCCGCTTCACCTCTATTAACCACCTGATGTGCAGAGACATGTGCTCCTTCCCAGGCTCCAATGGGTTGTAGTGGGTGACAGGGCTGTAAATAAGGTCCCTCGTGCTGTCCTGGGAGAAAGTCCTCAGGGTACTTACTCCTCACGGAAGGGTTTACCAGAGGGAAAAATAAAAGAAAAAAAAAAAGAAAAAAAGAAAAAAAGAAAAAAAGGGTATGAAATGCAATTCTGAAAGCCTGTTTTGGGTATCTGAAAGATACCATGTGAGTGAGCCATTGCTGAGCACAGATGCACAGCGGCAGCGATGATCATAGGATGCTTCAGAGATACTTGTGGACCACGCGAAAGTTTGGGTCTGACCTTGATGACAGAATGAAAATGGGTTTAGAGACATTTGAGATCTTTCAGAGGAACCCCAAACGTTTCATAAAGCACCACTGACTCCATCTCTGGAGCTGCTGGTGTCTCTCTGTGGACACTGGGCAGCCCAGTTTTACAAGAAGGCGTGGATGATCCCCATTTAGGTACCTATGGGACGGGTGTCCACACCTGAACTGGTGACTCTGGGCTTCCATAGTATTAAATGGTAAGAAATGGGCATTTTCAGGCAGTGATTAATCTCTCCCAGAGTGAACAAATAGGCCTTAATGGCCCTGACCAGGCTCACCTGGGGTCACCATCCCCACCTGCTTCCCATTTCCCCATCAGCTCTATTTAAGGTCAGCCCAGGGAAGCTGTTTCTCTCTTAGGCTGTGCTGGAGGAGTGCTGGTTCTTGGTTTAGCACTGGGTGTCCACATCTTTGCTTGATTGTGGACCCTGCTGAACCCAACCCTGACCACTGGATGGACTTGGCTTGACCTTGGATGTGTCTCATCATCACCAGCTTGCCTGATGGTCTGGAGTCTTGGCTGAATTTAGCCCAGGTCTCTGGGTCTACGCTACCTGCTTTACTCAGGTACTGTGGGATGGTTCCCTGCACACCGTGGTGTCCTCCTTGGCTTTATTTAAAGAGATTAAAGAGGAAGACCCTCTGTGGCACCCCCCAGCCTCCAGGTACGGTACAACCCATCACCCTCTGCACCTGATAGTCCAGCTAGTGATCTCTTCTCTGCTGGTTTCTCTCCTTCCAGACCCTGTCCCTACATTGGGGACACTATTCTAAGTGAGGGAAACAGATAAATAAATTTAATGTTATATTCAATGATTACTCTCTGGTCCTTCTTACCTCTGCTGTTTCCTAATTTGATGTTAGAATTATGGGTGTTGGTAGGTTGGCAATGTTCTGCTTTGGAAGTGGGTAGAGTATCATTTAGGATTTTTCCAGGCCTTGTAAAGATTGGTAAATCTTCCCAGCTTGAGGGTTTCCATAGCTACAAGGTGCCCAGATGTCTCTAGGAGATGCTGCTTCTCAACAACCTCACAGCAGTCTCTGATCTCGGTGCACTCTGGCTCCCAGAAGACAACCCATCTCGAGGGTTGAGGAGGTAATAGCTCCTGACCTCTAGCTCTTGAAGTCACTGAGGGAACTCTCCAATTATATCTGAAGGGGAGAAAAAGCGAGAGTGATTGGCATGGGACGATGTGCCCAAGGAGGCTGGTGGCAGCTTCTGCCAACCATTTAAGCTGGAAAGCAATAAACAGAGAAGACAAGAGCCTCTGGGAGATGCAGCCATACATGGACATCCAGCACCATGTCAAATTGAAAAACATGAGAAGAAAGTGAGGCTCAGAATAAACTTTCTTCCCTGAAGTTCTGATTTATAAACCAAGACAGAAGGTGGAAAAACATATTATTATTTTTTTTCCTGAAGTCAGTGGTGATTCTGTGCAACGCGGCCGTGCAGACAGGTAGGAAAGATCTGATTAAAGGCAATGCCAAAGAATTGTAGCCCCAATTGTCACAAGAGTGAAAATTGCCATTTCTCTTTGAAAAAAATATATCCTTGGCTACTGGAAAAATATATCCATGGCTAGAGTTATACTGGAACAATATATATATATGTGTGTGTATGGAAGAAATCTTTAGTATGTCTTATGAGTTTACCCTCTCCCCAGCAATTGTCCTTTTTTGGGGAGCTTATTAATAATTTTATCCTGTTGTTGAGAAGAGAACACGTGCTCATTCACTCAGTGAATTTAATGGGAGATTGTCTAATTTTCTGTATTGTTGTTTTTCTCCAGAAATAAAAAAGGTCTGCCTCTTGAATGATCCCCTTGGAGAAACTAAGAACAGAGGTGGGTACAAAAGCAGAGAAGGTGGCTGGAGAAAGCAGGATCTTTGATGGGAAGCCAGAGGAGGTGGCATCTCAGGTTGGTTGGATGGTGGTGGAATCGGTGGGGAGCAGGAGCTCAGGGCATTGAGAGGCTTCGGGGTCAAGCAGAGGAGTGGACTAGGGAGTAAAAAAGAAATCCAGCCTAACATGAGGGCAAACTGAGGCTTTCTTATAGAAAAAGGGGAACTACACTTAAACTGCTCTCAAATATCTCCATTTGAGACATAGTTCTGTTACAACTTCTTGCTAAAAGGAAGCTTTGCTTTCTAACCTTAATTTGGCACGTTAATCTGTTGCTTCAAAGTATGTGGGAAGCTACTGTTTGCTTAAAATGTAAGTTAAGTGATAGAAATAAAGGGAAAACCAAGTCACCAGCTAAGCTGGAAGATATTGGAGAGCACAAGATATATGTGTGTGCCCTTCTGTCCGTGTATTTATCCTCATGAGGTGAGAGCAGTTATTGAAATGCAGTTTATTCCTCAAAGTAGCCACTAACTTAGCCATTGCTTATTAAAAAAACAAACCAAACACCATAAAACCACTGGAGTTTTGTTTCTGAGCACTTTGTATTTGTTGCTTGGGGCTTCTTATTCTAACCTGGGGATAATAAAAAGAGTCTCTGGGACATCATCAACCTGAAGGGCAGAGTGAGCACTAATATTCCTGCAGCTCGTGTGTTATCAGAACAAATATTAAAAAAGAGAATTAAGCTGCTCTTCCCTTAACGTGCCCACACCTGCAGACAGTTGGAAATGATGAGCATGGTGAAGACCATGGTGATGTCCCAGGAAAAAGTTTGTTAGATTTATACTCTTTTCCATGAAATCAGAGCTTGAAGGTAGGAGATGAGTTTGGTTTTAACCAAGAAAAGCATGGTTTAGGATGGTAGGTGTAAGTCCCTGTGTGGCCAGGTGGTTGTGGACCAACTGAGCATCTTGCCAGGGGTGCTGGCTGTGCTTCGTTAGGAAATTCCCTCATTATCTACAAGAGCACGGGATTAAAACCCACTAATAATTAAGGGATCAAGTCAGTGTAATTGATCTCATGGAAGCCACCTCCCTGTCCCTGAGCTGTGTCTCTGTTGCGCGCTGATGGCTTGGGAAAACTGGACTGGAGTGACAGAATTTGTCTTCAAGGGGTTCACAGATCGCCCTGACCTCCAGGTTACCCTCTTTGTGGTTTTCCTGCTCGTCTATGTCACCACCTTGCTGGGAAACCTTGGCATCATTGCCATGGTCTGTCTCGATCCCCACCTTCAAACCCCCATGTACTTCTTTCTGGGCAACTTGTCCTTCGTGGACCTGTGCTACTCCTCGGTTGTGACACCCAAAATGTTGCTGACCCTCTCATCGGAAAGGAAGACGATTTGTTTCGTTGGCTGCTTCGTGCAGCTGCATTTCTACGTTGTTTTTGTAGTTGTGGAGTGCTATCTCCTGGCTGTGATGGCCTACGATCGCTACGTTGCCATCTGCAACCCCTTGCGCTACCCTGTCATCATGTCCCAGAGGGTCTGCGTTTCCTTCTTGGCTGGGTCCTACCTGGTCGGGCTCTTTAATTCCTTGGTGTTTACAGGGTCTGCTCTGAGAATGTCCTTCTGTGGCCCCAATGTCATTGACCACTTCTTCTGTGATGGGCCACCGCTGTTAAAACTGGCCTGCTCTGACACCCGCCTCAACCAAATGCTGGTACTTGCTCTTGGGGGCTTCAACGAGGTCACCACCGTATCGGTCATCCTCGTCTCCTACGGTCGCATCCTATTTACCATCCTGAGGATGGGCTCCGTGCCGGGCAAGCACAAAGCTTTTGGCACCTGTGCATCCCACCTGATGGTGGTCACCATCTTCTACGGGACCCTTCTCTTCATGTACCTACGGCCCAGCTCCAGCTACTCCCTGGGCAGGGACAAAGTTGTTTCTGTCTTTTACGCAGTGGTGACCCCCATGCTGAACCCCTTCATCTACGGCCTGAGGAACCAGGAGGTGAAGAGCGCTCTGAAGAGAGTGGTTATTTCCCTGCTCAAGTGGTAATTGGTGTGACATTCAGGCAGTGGTGGGAACAGGGTCTGTGTTTTGGGGTCTTTTGTTGAAATCGGAGAGAATCTGTGGTAATTCTTCTGTTATTGTTACTATTACTGTCCATTTTGGAGTCTGGATTTGTCCATGTGGGATTAATCTGTTAAACATCTGCCTCTAGAAAGAGCATTTTATAACAGGAGGAATATGTATTCATTGAAGAACTCACCAAAGGTTGATTTGTGAGGAAAGGTGCTAAATATTCAGATAGTTTCTGAATCACAGAATGGTTTGGGTTGGAAGGGACCTTAAAGATTGAGTTCCAGCCCCCTGCCATGGGCAGGGACACCTCCCACTAGACCAGGTTGCTCAAACCCCAATCTAACTTGGCCTTGAATATTTAGAGGCAATCATGTTCTGGGTTTTCTCCTGGACCTGCCAATCCTTGGGCAACCCTGAGTCACCTTTCTATTGAGGGTAAATAGAATGACAAAGCTCAACCCTGACAAAATAACACATTTGTGAGATTTCTGCTGAGCACTTGGACCATTTTCTCAATTGTCTTTGGTCTGAACCTACTCATGGTCACCTTCTCCTACAGTCTGGACATCATTCATCAGTGCAGTGGACAACATCCCTACCAGGGGTAGCACTCCTTCCAGCCATGAGATGGGATTTCAGGATTTAAGGTGAACTTTGGTGCTTCCAGGTAACCCCATGAAGGATCATAGTGGGCAGGAGAACACATGGAGCAGCCTAAGGAGGTTGGGAGGGGAGGAAAAGTTTCCCTAAAGCTGCAGGAAATGGGAAAACTGAGAGGAACTTCTCCGAATCCTCTCCCACAATCACCCCTTAAGGAATATTCAGAGGTACTTTAAAAATTTTCTACTGCACTTTAATCCTCCAAAGTGCTTTTTATAGTGATAAATACTCCAAATAATTTTGTTAACACACAACACTAAGTATTGGACAGTGATGGTTCCTAAATGTACTCTTCAGTGGAATTTTTCAGTACATATATGCAAATTTAAGGATGTACAGTAAAGCCATGGTGCATTATTTGCAATAAAACTAATATTTTTAATTTTTCCTCTAATTTCTCAAAGCAAGTAGTTGTCTGTATCTGAGTGACCGTTAGCTGTGGGATTTGAGTGGCCAAATTGAGAGTTTAATGGGTAAATGTGAAGTCTGATATTAATCTCCCACCTGAGAAGGAGCAAAAAACCAAGATTCTTGTTGCACCCTTAGATGCAGCAAAACACAACACAGTGAATAACGAATAAAGGGGAGATGAGGGATTTACTGAGAACAAATGTATCTCAGCAGTGAAAGTGTTGAGGCAGAAAGTCCCCAAATATAAGCCTTGCTGTTTAAAATTTTTTTCCATTTGTAGAGCTACACCCAACCCAAACACCCATCTGGGGTCATTACAGCCCTCTGTGTTGCTCTTCTCTGCCAATATTTGGGTTTGCTGGTTCAGGTGCTGGTCTGTTGCTTGTTGTGCTGGCTCTGGTGCCCTTGAAGGCTTCCTGCTGGACTCCAAGCTGCTCCTCCAGAAGCTCAGGGATTCCTCAAAGTCCTGTAGCTTTGCTGCTGGAGCCATCCCTTTGGCCAACTGAATCACACCATTGAGGTTCACAGGCTGGAGGAGAAGCTGGGACACCTGTAGCTCTTTGGTAGGTCCATGTGTCAAGGTGACCTGAAGCAAAGTGAGCCCAAACCCATCCCACGTGTCCGTCTCTCAGCCAGTTCTCCAAGCTCTCAGCAATACTGATGGAGATCCATGGGTCTCCTTTGGATGTGGCAAATCCTCCTCTGAGCTACACTGAGTCTTGAGATACCATGGGACACGTGAACACAGGGTCTGGCATGAGATGTAGGGAGGCTTGTGACCTTTTGGGGAGCAGGAGGGATGCGTGGTGGGTCTCAGACAGTCCTTGACACCCATGTCTGAAGGGCTCAACCACCACCTTCATTTCTACCAACTGCAAAGATGGCTGAGGCAGTTGGCTCATATGTCTGTGCTTAGTGGTGTTGGAGACTGATAGATGAATTAAACTCACCTGCTGACCAAAATATGATCCAAAAATGAGCTGCTGTTTATATGGTGACTCTGTCCCTGCTGTCAGTTTAGTCTAAAAGCAGGAGATCCTGTTATTTAACAGGAAAAATCAGCCAAAGTGAAAGAATTAGCGTGAATTGTAAAGCCCCTGGGAATCTTCCAGATGCTGAAAGAAGCTGATATCTATTGAGTGTCTTGAGCAGAGACAAATTACACTGAAATTACCATGAACTTGCTATCAATTTTCTGCTACCAGGAAGGAAAAAAAATGGCAAGTTTGCAGAAAGAGCTGGATTAGCACCATCTCTTTTCACAGCAGGTTGGGATGAGACAGCTTTGACTTCTCAGTAGAGGTGGAGCAGCAGAATCACCTGGATCTCTGCTAAAGGGAGGGAAAAATGGGCAGCTCAGGCATTCCTGGAAATATTTGGAGCATAGAAAGGGGGGGAAAAAAAGATTAATGGGCTGTCTGCCAAGCATGTTCTGATGTTGGGTCCTGTATAGACTTTCCTGTCCTTACCCATCAGTAGCCTGGAAGCCTTTCAGGCTCATTCATTGCCTGAAGGCTTGGGTCAACCTTCATCTCCTGTCATCCCAGCCATCTGTTTCAGGCACCCGTCCAGAGCTAATTATCGCAGCCTAAACTGCTTGTAATCCTTGTTTAAGGTACTTGGAGTAAATTGCCCTTTAGATGCAGCTTCTCACCTTCTCCTTGATCTTCAGAGGGGCTTGGGAAGAATAACTCGGGCTCATTTGGATTCTGGCCCTTGAGGCTGCCAAGTGTCCAAAGAGGTTATTGATGTTTGTGATGATAATTAGCACGGGATTTTGCACAGCTAAGGTTTTATTAGCAGTTTAGACTGTGGTGACTCCTCTGGATTCTCATTAAGGAGACAGCCAGTAGACAATCAAGATCCACTTCTCTTGGAGACCTGAGCTGTAGCCAAAGCTGTGACCAACCCTTATTCCCCCAGGAGAGATGCCCGTTGCCCTCAAAGACCCGCAGAGAGACCTATAAAAGCAACACGTTGCTGTGAGTGAAGCATTTCATGAGATGGAAATATGCAGGAGGCTCTTGAAGGCTCAGGAGGGATGTTCTTGTGTGTCTGCAAGCCTGGAGGATGGCTCCAAGGGTTAGTCCCCTCAGCTCAGCTGAAGGCAGGCAAAAAGCCTTCTCCACCTGTGTGTCCCACCTGACAGCAGTGACCATGTTGTATGGGAGGACAATCTTCATGTACTTACGCCCCAGCTCTAGCTACTCCCTGAGCACTGACAAAGTGGTCTCCATCTTCTACACGGTGGTGATCCCCATGCTCAACCCCCTCATCTACAGCCTAAGGAACCAGGAGGTGAAGGATGCTTTGAGGAGAACAGCAGAAAGAATCACAGTCAGGCTCTGAACCCTCCTGATACGGGATTTCTCTCGGAGGCTGTGGAGCCTCTACCCCTGGAGGCATTCAGAAGGAGCTTGGAGGAGGCCAGGGCTGACCTGATGTGACCGTGAAGTCAGCCCAGGTTTGAGCAGGACTTATAATAATTTAATAATGAGGACATCTAGGAGCTCTCTGGTCCTACAAACAGCAAGTTATACTCATGTATGTGTGTGTGTATATCTAAAAATACAATATATTAATTGTATTATACTATATATTTATGTATAATGGAATATTTTCTTGGGTTAACTGGGCCAACACACCACTGTGATTTTTTTTTTACCAGCCTCAGTAAAGGGAGGGATGTGGGACATGCCGTTTCTATGTTTTTTAGCAGAAAAAAGTCTATACCAGAGAAATGCCAAATAATTTCACAGGTGGCACTGGGCGCTTGGGCTCTCCATGATTTATGAGCTGGATCGGGGAAGGCAGCTCCTGTGGAAAGCTCTTCTTAGGAAGGATGGAAGCACAAGATCTAAATGGATAAACTTTGAGGTTTTAATGCATTTACGGGGTAATTGGCGTACGGTGAATAAGCCAAGTGAATGAAATATAAATTCTTAAATAGTTCTGTCTTAGAAACCAGGCTGCTGAGTTAAATTGCAGGCTTAAATTAATCTTTGACACCTCTTCTTAGGCAACCATAAAACTCTGTCCTTTCATTTCCACCCCCCTACCCCCCCCGGCCAATTTCTGCCTTGAAACAAAGCTCTAATTAGTTTTTTAATTTATGCCCGTGGCGGTTTGTTAAAAACAAAGACAATAATATTCATCAGGAGAATTTGCAGCTGGAGATTTGCGCTTTGGCGTGAAGGGAAAAAGGAATTAAAAAAAAAAGGAAAAAAAAAAAAGAGCAGGAAAAAAAACACACAAACCCAAACACCCTCAAACAAACGAACAAAAAATAAGAGGGTAATAAAACCCCCAAATCTTTATTTCTTATGCAAGAAATTGCAGCTCTCCCCCCCTTTTACTGCATTCTGAACAGAAACTTGGGGTTGCCGTGAAAATGTGATGCCACCAGGGGGAAGAGTAACCAGGATTTTCCCTCCCCATCCCTCCAAACTTTGCTATTTCTTCAGCATTTCATGGCTGGGAGGTAAGAGATGTCCCTCCAACAGCACCTTAACGAGCTCCTCCGGGAGGGCACCTGGAGGTGATGGGCTGGGTCCTGGGTGAAGGTTTTCCACCCACCCTCACTTGAGCCAAGAATGGGAAAACCAAGTCTCTAACACGGCGAAAAATAACCCAAACTTCCTTTTTTTTTTCTTAATTATTATTATTATTTTTTGATGTTAGAGTTACCAGCCTGAAGAGGACTCTTTCTGTTGCTGGACGAGCGTGAGAGGGTACAAATATACGGGTACAAATGCCCCTTTCCTTCTCCAAAGTCACGTCTCACCTACTTCTGAACAAAATCCAGGCCTGTTTATCCATGAATGACTTATTTTTCTTTCTCCTATCTACCTTTATAGTCTGTCATCAGTCCGGAGAGACACGAAAAGGCCATAATGACCCCTTTTAGATATGAAAAGGGGAGCGCTGGAGGGGGAAACACCAAATAAATGGCTAGAAAAATACCCACCAGGATTTCTTATCCATCGTCACCATCTATTGGACACTATTGGAAATATCACCTCCTTTTTAATTTAGATGAAAACTTTTTTTTCTTTTTTTAATTTTTTTTTTAATTTATTTTATGTGTTTGCAAGACTTGGGTGAGGAATTGGCTTGTTCCTTCTTCAGGCAAGAGGGAAATAACATATAAATAAACCAAGACCATCATCATCTCACCACCACAGTTGGATGGTTCCATTTAGATCCTTTCTTTTCTTGGCGTCGGCTCCTGAACCCCGTGAAAAATGAAGGGCTAACATCAGATATTTGTAGGAGTTTCTGCCCAAGTTCCCTTCCTGCTTAGAAATGATGGAAATAATGTTTTAATCTGCTTTTTTTTTTTTTTCACTAATGGAATTCTTGGGATTCAGGGTGTATGAAATCTAGATTATCAAGTTCACTCTGCCCTACAAATTACTTGTTTTCTCTTCCATGGGCTGGGCCAACTATATGCAACTTGAAGGGATAATTTCCCTGTATTTTAATAGATTACCTCCTCCAACATGAACCATTTCCTACAGCTCTCCCTCAAAAAGGGTCCCCTTGCAGCACACCTTTACTCCTGACAAGACTATTTTGGGTTTTCCTATCAAGGCAAATGAAACTGTGGAGAGAGAGATGAAGAATTTAATTCTTGGTTGTTGAATTAGGTGGATCACCTCCATCACTACCTAAATAATCCCAGGGGAGCAGCAGCTCCCAGTGCTCTTGGATGGTGAATTAACTGGAGGAGGCTTCCTGTATAATTACCCGGTTCCTGGGTGAATGGGGTGGATTTATCCTGGTGGCCTTCACGGGGGAAGACACTCACCCTTGGCCATGGAACGGTGGATAAAACTGGGGTAATTTCCCACTTTTGGAGTAAAGAGGTGAGTTTTTAACTTTGCTGGGATGAGCTGCAGCTGGAGATACCACTTCTCATCTCTGGGAGCCAAGTATAGCTGGAATTCCTGATTGAAACCTAAAGGCAGGGGACATCAAAATTAAAACCAAGGCTTTGTTTTCCCCCCTTCATTCTGAACATCAGCGTAAACTGAGAAAAGGAAATGCTGGATTTCTCATGGAGTGCAGTCTACCCTGAAGGTGGAATGCTTCCAAGAAGCGACACACTGGGAAAAACTAAGAGTTTTTGGATGCAGGTATTGCAGATGGGGCAGGAACTGCAATAAACTCATTGGGGATGGTTTTTTTGGGATGCATGATGCTCCTCAAGGCAACACTTTTAAGCCAGTATTTTCAAATAACACCTTCTGTTATCGTTAATTTTAAAAACCTGTTTGGCTGTAGCTTGAGCTGGCAGGGGAGGGTCTGGGGACCCCTCTGGGCTTGGCAGGGGCTGCCCCTCTCTTGGTCTGATGGTCCCCCAGGGGTGAAAATGTCATTCCCTGACCAGGTTTACCCCCAGCTCTGTGAATACTGTGAAGAGCAGAGCCCTGGAAGCCTGGGTAGATGTTGTAAGGGAGAAGACACTGTGTACCTTTCCAGCTGGAGTGGGAAACCACCCTATTCACCGGGCTTTTCTGCATCTACTAGATATTTTGGGTTGGAGGACTCTCAAAACCCCCCAGCTAACCAAACCGACTACTTTATCTCTACAGATCTGGCACCTTCCCCTCGCTCCCACACTGAGATTTTGAGGACGACAACCACCAGGAGAGCAGGCTAATTGCTATTTAACCGGGAGGACACATTAGCTGTAGGTTCTCCTCTCCATAACGTGAGTTAAATCTTGGCAAACCCCAACGCCAGGCTGTTTGGTGAGTCCTAGGGCAGCCGGTGGGAAGGTCTTGGGTTGGCTTGCCCAAAAGATGCAAGATCTTCCCCAATTCAAGCCGGAAAGCAGGTGTGACAAATGATGCTCCTTTCCCCAGGAGGACAAGGATCAACGTTCAGGGCTTTGCTGGTGGTTATTGAGCAGAGCATGGACCAGTCACCCGGCTGTCAGCATGAAGAATATCTAACCCGAGGCAGCAAGGTATGGAGTTTTAAATTTAATTTATCTCCATTCCACTCAGTGTCTTCAAGCTGGAGGGGAGATGTGGCTCCTGGTGGGCAGCTCTTGGGCAGGGCATGAGCCTTATCCACCTCCGGGGTTTCATGTCCACATCTTGGATCGCTCCACACGGAGCGGTGGGCTTGTCAAGTAAGGAAAAAGTCAAGGTGATCCTCAGCTAATTGTGAAATTCGGGTCAATTCTCCAACGGCAGGAGATGTCTGCATCCAGGCAGGATGCTGCCTCCGGGGATGGGGGGGAGGATGCATCTCTAGACCCAAAACAGCTCGATTTTTCATTATTTGTCATCTGTCGTCCAGCACCTCAGACTCAGCTTTGCCCCCGGCATCTCTACGTGGGCAACGAAAAGCAGCTCAACCCCCAACCCCTTTAATAACACCAGGGTGGGGGGAGATGCTGCTCGGGGGCATGTCTGAAAGGAGGTGTCTGGAGCTGGGGGTGAACCTTCAGCAAAGGCTCATCACAAAATGATGACTTTTAAGGTGGGATCCGCTCGTCAGATGCCAGGCAGTGCGCGCTTGTGTGTCGCTCTGTCAAGCCATGATTAATGTCACCCAGGAAAAATCAATGTTTGTTTATTCCCTCTGTCGTGAAGCGCGTTTTGGGTTCTTTTGGGGTTTTTTTTTTGCTGATTTCCCCGGGGTGAGCAGAGAGTGCGAGCCTGAACTCATCTTTTATCTCCAGGTTTAGGCACCGTGTCCCAAGCGGAGCGAGGCGAGACAAATCCTGGGTCTTATTTCTCCACCACCCCACACGAGGCAAAATGATGCTACAGAAAACTGCGTTTTCAGGTGTTTTCACCTAAAAGAGGTTTTCCCGGCACGCGGGGAAGGGATAGTTACTCCTCATCTACTCACGCTGATCTGGGAGGACTGAAAAGATGAGAAATAATTATATTTTCTCAGCAGTTATTGTGGAAACCACGGGCTGCCCGGTGCAAATGGCTTGAGGGAAGAAATGAGAAAGCATCTGCGATTGATTTATGCTTTATTCTGTTTATTGCCCTCCTTCCTCCCTTTGAAATATCCACCCACTCCCAGGTGTCCTGTTGGTGGTTCTATGAGCTGAATGGGGAGACCAGCCTTGGGAACTGGACTTTTTTTTCTCTCTTATATTGACTTAAAGCACTGTGACTGCTTGGTAGGTGAAAATTGACATTCTTAACTTTTATTGCCAGATGCCATTAAGTATTTCCACCCGGAGGACATAAAGCCACCAAACTGCTTAGATATTCAATATGGTCAAAGCTAATTATACAGTTGCTTTTGAGTTTGTTCTCCTGGGCTTCACCACCCGGGAGGACCTGCAGGTGACGTGCTTTGTCTTATTCCTCTCCATCTACGTGGTCACTCTGATGGGAAATCTGGGAGTAATTATCTTAATCAGGATGGATCCGTGCCTACACACCCCCATGTACTTCTTCCTAAGCCACTTGTCTCTCCTGGATGTCTGCTACTCCTCCGCCATCATCCCTCAAACCCTGTTGAATTTTTTAGTGGAGAAGAAGGTCATCTCCTTCGTTGGGTGTGCCACCCAGCTCTTCTTCTTTGCAGCCTGTGCCACCACCGAGTGCTACGTGCTGGCTGCCATGGCCTACGATCGCTACGTGGCCATTTGTAACCCCCTGCTCTACCCTGTGGTCATGTCCCAGAGCCTTTGTGTTGGGATGTTGGCTGGGGCCTACTTAGTTGGTGTGATCAGCTCCACCATACACACGGTTTCCATATTTAGTCTCCCATTCTGCCGGTCCAACAGGATCAATCACTTCTTCTGTGATGGACCACCGCTGCTAGCCCTCTCCTGTTCTGACACCCACGTCAACGAGGTGATGCTTTCTGCTGTGGTGGGGTTCAATGTGCTGAGCACCACGGTCTTCATCCTGATGTCCTACTTGTTGGTCCTCTCCACTGTCTTGAGGCTCCGCTCCGTGGCTGGTCAGCACAAAGCCTTCTCCACATGTGCTTCTCACTTGGTCTCCATCGCTTTGTACTATGGCAGCTCCATCTTCGTGTACCTGCACCCTGGCATCTCGGAGGGCAGGCAGTCCTTGGAACACAACAAGGTGGGCTCCTTGTTCTACTCTGTTGCAGTTCCCATGCTGAACCCGCTCATCTACAGCCTGAGAAACATGGACATGAAGAACGCCATGAGGAAAGCAAAAAATAGAGTCTTCTCCTCCTTGTCCATCCACGGTTCCTGGTCAACTGAAAGGTGGGGGCAACCGTGTCATGGTGAGGAGGGTTAGATACGGCACCTTCCAGAAGCACAGTTAGATATTTCACCTTCAAGAAGCCTGGACTAAATGCACGTGGAAGCAGGACACCTGGAAAACATGTTTCTCCTTGAACCAAGGCCACCTGCTGTGCTAGAAAGGACAGGGCTTTCCCCTGAGACTTGATCGTGACCGCGTATAGGGCAGAAAGTTGTCATCCACAGTAAACGTTATTTAAATATGACTTAAAATAAGTATTATTTATTATTTAAATATTATGAAAAATAATTATCAACATTTTCAGGCTTCAAAGAGAAAAAAGGAGACTGCTTTGCTCTGACAAAAGGGGAAAAACCCAAGGAAAACCTTGTGTCTGATCTCTTATGTTTCACATTAACGAACCTCCTCTGATGACATCCCTGTCATTAGGAGCTTGTTAATTGAACTTTCCAGGGGTTTTAGGTCTACACCGTGAAGTGAGGTCCTGTGAAATAACACTGTGAGGGTGTGATGGTCATCGAAGCGCTCATGGCAAAGGTCATATTTGAGCCTCTAGAATCATAGAATGATTCAAAGATCATCGAGTTCCAACCCCCCTGCCCTGGGCAGGGACACCTCCCACCACACCAGCTTGCTCCAAGCCCCCTCCAACCTGCCCTTGAACCCCT
>JAOQGL010000040.1:65361420-65386668 GCA_027564165.1 Gallinago nigripennis | reverse complement strand
CCTCCAGGGATGGGGCAGCCACAGCTTCTCAGGGCAACCTGGGCCAGGCTCTCACCACCCTCACACCAAAGAATTTCCCTGAAACAAATGGATCATCCATTGTATGAATGGTTTGAGTGTGACCATGGGGAGTCCTCTCCAAATATTTTTTTCCATGGATTCTGCTGTTGACAGCACAACAGTTTGCTTAAAAGAATCCTTTTTCACCATTGCTTTGAAGATACAACAGGCATTGAGCAACCTGGTCTGGTGGGAGGTGTCCCCCCATCATGGAACTGGAGGACCTTTAAGGTCCCTTCCAACCTAAACCATTCAATGACCTATGATTCCATGTTTTAACCATCTCTCAACACAACGTCAGCTCATTCTTCAGACCTCCTTGTTGGTAGGAAAGGGCTCTTTTTTTCAATACAGAACTTTGCCATAGTTGGGTAAATAAAAAGCAAACTGCCCTGGACTTGTCCTTCTGCAAGGCCAGGTGGTGGCATGGGCAGGTCCCTCTAGGAGAGCCGCTCTGGAGGTGTTGGGGCAGCCAGGGAATTGAAAGGAGCTTTTGATGAGCAGGTTGAAATGCTACCAGCAGGAGGAGGGTCCTGAGGGAGAGTGCTTTGTACAGACACCCAGGATAAAACCCATCTGCCAGCCTGGGCGACCTGCTCCCGAGCATCTCCCCTCCCACCAGGGCTTCCACCCATCAGCTGAACATCTCAAGGAGCTGCAGGCATCACGTCTACCCACGCCTTCCAGCCCAGCAGGTAAAGAAGGGTTGGAGGTTTCTTGTGGGTGACCCTTGTCGTGGTGCCTCTCCCTTGCTTGAAAGATTCTCGAGGTGTTGGGGGTACAAGGAGACTCATCCTGGTGCTTCGCCGCTCTCCCCATTAACCCTGACAAATCCCACGCTTCACTTCTCCTGTGACTCCTGCAAAAAACCACACAACAGAAAAATGGGCACCAGCCCCTTTTTTGTGGCAGCTGGACTTGCCGTAATAAGTTACAAGGAACAGATTTTTTTTTTATTTATTTCATGTTACAGTAGTATTTTTTTTTTAATTTCTGCATTAAAATGATCAATTGGCAAACTTTAAATGAAAAAAAAAAAAACCAACCAAACTAATTAATGCTCCCGTTTTATTCACATGGCTGAAACTTCCTGCATTTCTGCTGAGATGAGAGAAAATTCATAGTGATGGTTTTTCATAGAATCATAGAAGGGTTAGAGTTGGAAGGGAGCTTAAAGATCATCGAGTTCCAACTCCCCTGCCCTGAGCAGGGACACCTCCCACCACACCAGGTTGCTCCAACCTCCAACCTGGCCTTGAACCCCTCCAGGGATGGGGCAGCCACAGCTTCTCTGGGTTTTTGTCAGTCTTGGGTTGATGGTTGGACTCAATGTTCTGAAAGGTCCCTTCCGACTTGGACAATTCTATGATTCCATGAATAAAAGCTTCTGCTCTGTGAAGCCCTGCAGCATGGGCTCATGCCTTGAGAGATTTTAAATGTTGTTATTTTGGAAAATAATTTATTTAATATTTAAGCAATTTAAAATATTTAGCGTGTTCTTAACCTTGAAGCTGTTTTAAGAGGTGATTGTCCTCTCCAGGGATGGAAGTTCACGTAGGAGCTGGTCACCACTGGGATGGAAACAGGCACCTTTAGGACACAATCCTTTTTATGATGAAATTGCTGTCAATTGAGAAAAACAGGAGCTTCAAGGGTACAAGTCCTCCAGCCGGAGCTACAATTCCTTCTCCATCACCAAGCAACATTGACCAAGAAGATCTGAGGTCAGTAGAGTGCTGTTGGGACTTAATTACCCTCCTGCCCTCGCTTGACCCTTCTGTATTTTATTAATTCACCTAATTCTGGGGGATTGGTTGCTGTTTTGTGGCTGGGATGTACTAGTACATCCACAACTAAAGGAAGCCCATCCGTGCTCTCCAAGACCATCCATGGTGTGAACCCAAGTGCCCAAGCAGGGACTAAGAGGTTTGCTTGGAAAACACGCTCCTGACCCCATCTGCAACCCATCTAGGGAGGTTTTAGCTGAGATGGAGACATCTGCAGATGGATCTTCCATCAGAAACATCATCTGCAGGTGGATCTTCCACCAGATAATTCATCTGCAGAGGGGCTCAGTGGGGGATATGGGAATACCCAAGCTGAAGCTTTAAAAGGTTTGGTTTAGATATAATATTTTAACACTATTATGTGGATGTTTGGGTTGGTCATAGGTGGCTCGCTGCAATCACAGTAGAGCTGGGCCAGAGGCAATACCACTGCTCCAGCCCTGACCCACACCCGCAGGGATTTTTCTTCAAAAGCAGAAAAACACAGAAATTAAAACTAAAAACCCGAACAATTTTGAGCACATGGGTTTTTTTTCATGGGGAAAAGGCTGTACCAGAACTAACGAAACCACAGAAAAGCACTGGTCCACTGAAAAAAAACAAAACAAAAACCCACCAAAACAACCCGACAACAAAAGAAAGGAAAAAAAAAAAAATCTTTAAAGTTTCCATAAATCAGTGGTAAGAATCTGAATTTTCCACATTTTGGAATGTGTTTATTAGACTTTGGGTTTTTTGCACTTGAATAAATATTTTGATATTTCTTGGTGTATCATTAGTGCAGAATTATTCTCCTTTAGTATAAATCACAGCAGAATCATTCTCTTTTAATATCCAACTGTGTAATTGGCTCTTTCCCCTATTTGGCTTCGATGCTTGGGTTAAAGGCAGAAACACGGTTGCCTCTTATTTTTCTAAGAAAAATTAAAAAGCACCATTTTTTATTGCTTTCTATTACTTTAGGGGTTAAACTCCGGTGTTTCCACAGTATTTCTCTCTTAGGGATTCATTTCACAGATTAATTGTATTTCTCTACAAATTCATCTGACGTGTAGAAATGACAGAGGGAGGAAACCTCACTGCTTTGTCCAGCTTCATCCTCTTGGGCTTCTTTGATGCCCCAGAGCTACAAACCACCATCTTCATGGTTTTCTTCTCCCTGTATGTGCTAACGGTGCTGGGGAATCTGACGATGATCCTGCTCATCAATGTTGACCCCCAGCTCCACACCCCCATGTATTTCTTCCTGACGCATTTATCTTTCATAGATTTCTGCCTTTCTTCCACCATCATCCCAAAAGCCCTGGAGATCTTCCTGCTGGGGAGGAGCCACATCTCGTTTTTGGGTTGCTTTGCCCAGATGTATTTTTTCCTTGCTCTGATCATCTGCGAGTGCTTCCTCCTGGGGGTGATGGCTTACGATCGGTACACGGCTGTTTGCCAACCCCTGCTTTACCCCACCACCATGTCCAGGGCGCGTTGCTACGGCATGATGGTGCTGGTGTACACCACGGGCTTCCTCACCTCCTTGGTGCACACCATCCTGGCGGGGAGGTTGTCCTTTTGCCGAGCCAGGAGCATCCACCACTTCTTCTGTGATCTGCCCACCCTCCTGCAGCTCTCCTGCTCCGACACCCGCACCAACGAGGTCCTGCAGGTCTCCAGTGCTGGGTTGAACATCTTGGGCTCTGTCCTCATGATCCTGCTTTCCTACACCTACATCCTCCACGCCATCCTGCAGATCCCTTTGGCTGGGAGAAGGCTCAAAGCTTTCTCCACCTGCGCCTCCCACCTGGTTGCCATCACCATCTTCTACGGGCCAGGGATGGTGGCCTACATCCAACCTCACAAGGCCCACACAGGGGAGGGGGCCAAGGTGGTTTCGGTGTGTTACACCCTCCTCTCCCCCACTCTCAACCCCCTCATCTACAGCCTGAGGAACAAAGAGGTGAAGGGGGCCCTGAGGAGGTTGCGGGTGCAGAAGCTGGTGCTGCATCTAACCAGGCTTTGAGATAGCTCTTTGGTGGTAACGAAGGAATAAGCGTTATCGGTCATTATCTGTCTGAGATCACACAGCAAGTACAGGGTACGGAGAACGAGCACAACGAACCATTCTCCTCAAACAACTTCAATTTATTTTAATCGTGGCATGAGCCCTCATTAATTAATCAGAATAATTGTCGGCCCTTTCCTTGCAAAACCGAAATGGTGCCATGATGTTTTGTGTCCAAATTGTGTTACATGGAAATATTGCCCACAAAAAAGATGTTCAAACTGGACATAAATAATTACTAATATTTCCATTGCCTGCTTGATGATAATAGGTTTTTTTCCAAATGAGCTTGGAGACCTGAGGATCTCCAAAGCCAGTGGATATATGGAGAAAAAAGCCAGTGATAAAGCCAGTGGTAAAAGCCAGTGGCTTCGGAGAGCTCCAACGTGGCCAGGGGTGATGCTGAGAAGAGGGGTACATTATCCACCATAAGTGACCTGGTGAGGGCAGGGGGGAATGTCACCACCCAGGCCAAGGGCCAGCTGTGACCTCAGATGCGATTCCTGACCAACCTATGGAAGAACCATCAGAAGGCTCCAAGCCACGATGTTGGCTCCGGGGACCTGGTGTCTGCCTTGTTGTGGGCACACACAGGTCGGCAAGTTGCCAGAAGTGTGTCCCAACTAGAAATCTTCTTGGGAAGATTCTTGGTTTTCTTTGGATCTATGACTATTTCCCTTGCTGGCTGATCTACAAGAGGTCCATGATTTACGTGGCAAATGCTGAACCTCATTTGACTGAGTTATGACCCTCCCGTACATCATCACACGGCTGAGGTGGAAGATGCTTGAAAGAAAACAGTAGATAAAGCTTTTTTTAACATTTAATCAAGACGAACCTTTTGTGTTTAATGAACTATACAACTTCTGTAAGAAGGTGTAGCTTGTTTCATGACAAAGTGAATAAATTTTATGTTTCAAAATAAACATCTTTGTGGTCGGGCATTGGAAGAGGCTGCCCAGGGAGGGGGTTGAGTCCCCATCCCTGGACGTGTTTAAGAGTCGTTTAGATGTGGGGTTGGGGGAGATGGTGCAGGGGAGAACTTGATAGAGCAGGGTAGATGGTTGGACTCAGTGATCCCAAGGCTCTTTTCCAACCGAAATTATTCTATGATTCTATGAAAAATGAATGAATGTGATGGCAACCAGTTAAAACCAGCTTTAAGGTGGCGTGAAGAGAAATGTTATGAAGCTTTTAATCAAAGTTTCTGATGGAGTTTTCACGGAAAGTAGAGGCACCTGGACAATTTCCCTGAGAAACAGAGAAGAGACATCTGAACCACCTTATTCTGGGTGACTCAGGAGGAGGGATGACAATTGTTAACACACAGGAAAAGAGCCCATCACTCCGTTCTGCTCCGTCCTTCCATCCTCCATCCATGGGGATACACCAGAGAAGGCTGGACATGGTGCAGTAACTGGGTTTAGGGCACTGGGTGGGGAAAAAAACCCAGTTGCCCTTTCCCTGAGACATGAGGGAGTGTAACGATGGTAATTGCCATGGCCAACCTCACCTGGGGTCTCCACCCACACCCTCTGCCCAGGGCTCGGGCACTATTTAAGCTCAGCCCTGGGTCATTAACTACTTTTAGAGCTGGTCCTGGTCATGGTCCTGGTCTGTTTTTCACCTTTTCTGGCTCAACTTTGGTCCTGGATTTCCCCTGGGTTATGGATGGGAGCTGCTGCTCTGCTCAGGAGCTGTGGGACCACCCCCTGTGGGTGAATCCATTGCCCACCCTGCGTCATGGCCAGTTTGCCTTCCCTTGGGAAGGGCAACCCTGATCCGGGTTGGATCATGCCAGTAGCGTGAACAACTCTTCATGTCAGACAAGACCCTCTAGTGTTCGAGCTGGGGATAAATCAAGCTGTTACAAAAGGTAAGTGTTATAAAAAAAATCTCTTTCTGTCTCCTTCCTGTGGCTGACTCTTCTTAAGAAAAATCCCCTGCTCAGCTGCGTGCTCTGGGGGAATTTTAATTAATTCCACATTAAGTGCCCACGATGTAGATTCTTACATCTGAACCAAAAAAAAAAAAAAAACCAAAAAAGAAAAAGCTTGGATTATTGGTATAACACCACGGTGTGTGTGCCTGGGTCGTTGTTTCTGTGGCCATCTCAAATAAATCATGTTAGGAGTATTTATCTTGAATTTTAGCTATGAAAAGCCCCAGCCTAACTGGGACACAGCCATGTGCAAATGAACATGAATGACAGATGACACACCACCACCACCCCCTTCCCTCTGTGGAGACCTGGCATCCCAGCCTCTGTTGCTCAAGGTTGCCATCAGTTGCCTCCACTTTGAAGAGCGTGAGGTTCTGCTGCATCCCTTGGTGGCACCTTCTCAGCAGCTCCCCCCGGGGAAGGGTTGGCTGGGAGGAAATCTCATTCCCAACTGCCCCAGGATGAGAAAAGAGAAGGGGGGGGAAATGTTTCTCCATCAGTAGGTAGATTCAATCCTTGCCAACGGGAAGAGTTCTGGAGTCCTCAGCGCGGGAAGGACATGGAGCTGTTGGAGCGGGGCCAGAGGAGGCCACGGAGATGCTGGGGGAGGGCTGGAGCCCCTCTGCTGGGAGGGGGGACTGAGAGAGTTGGGGGGGTTCAGCCAGGAGAAGAGAAGGCTCCGGGAAGACCTTGGAGATGAGAAGGAAATATTTGTCAGAGCCCCGTAATGACCCGGTGTTTGTTAACATGGAGTCTCCGCAGATTTTAGAGCACAATTAAAATTGGCTGCACCAGCTTCTGCAAATCCATGTGGCTCCTTCCTCCCCCCGGACACTGGACCAGAGACAAGTGAAAAAGAGAAGAAGCAGGAGTTTTGTCAACTAATTGGGGTTGGTTTGGCCAGCAGGGACCTCACAAAAATGTTATTTGCCATGGCTTTCCTGAGCGCCTCCTTGACCTCCTTGTTCCTCAGGCTGTAGATGAGAGGGTTGAGCATGGGGACAAGGAGGGTGTAGAAGATGGCGGTGACCTTCTCCATCTCCAGGGAGTACTTGGAGGCCGGTTGCATGTGGCTGAGCCCCGCGGGCACGTAGAACAAGGTGACGGTCAGGAGGTGGGAGGCGCAGGTGGAGAAGGCTTTGTGCCTCCCGCGGGCCGACCTGATCCTCAGGATGGAAAAGAGGATGTAGAGGTAGGAGATGATGATGACGAAGAGGGCGGACATGGAGATGGTCCCGTTGAAGGTGACGAGCAGGAGCTCGTTGAGGCTGTTGTTGGAGCAGGTGAGTTTCAGCAGGGGGTTGGTGTCGCAGAAGTAATGGTTGATGACATTGGGGCCACAAAAGGGCAAGGGCAACAAGCAGGACGTTTGGACGAGCGAGTTCAAGACCCCCCCGACGTAAGAGCCGGCCACCAGCTGGACGCAGACCCTCTGGGACATGGAGATGGCGTAGACGAGGGGGTCGCAGATGGCGGCATAGCGGTCGTAGGCCATGACGGCCAGCAAGAACACCTCGGTGGTGACGAAGAAGAGGAAGAAGAAATGCTGGGCGAAGCAGGAGGAGTAAGAAACGGTTTTCTTCTCCAGCCAGAAGCCGAGGAGGAGCTTCGGGGAGAAGACGGAGGAGTAGCACAGGTCGACCAGGGACAGGTTGCAGAGGAAGAAGTACATGGGGGTGTGGAGCCGGGGGTTTGTCCTGATGAGCACCATCAGCCCAAGGTTGCCCACCAGGGTGAGGAGATAAATCAGGAAGAAGATGAGGAAGAGAGGAGCCTGCAGCTTGGGCTGGCTGGTCAGGCCCAGGAGGACGAACTGGGTCACCGGAGTGTGATTTCCTCCGGCCATATTGTCCTTACCCAAACCTGCTGGAAGGAGGAGGAGGAGGAGGAATGGAGCAGAACAGGAAAGAGAAATGGCAACCAGTCACCAAAAGCACCAAAATCACAAAGATTTGGAGCTGGAGAGAACACCTCACTGCCCTCAGGCAAATCCTCACAGGCAGAGCAGCTCATCCAAAACCCTTCCGAAAAAGGTGTGTTTTGTCCTTAGTCTCTTTAATCAGGAGGCTGAATTGAAAAAAAAAAAAAAAAAAAAAGGGGGTGTGTGTTTCCTTTAAAAAAAGGGTTTTTTTCTTTTTTAAAAAAGGTTTTTTCCTTAAAAAAAGGGATTTTTTTTTCCTTAAAAAAAGGGTTTTTTTTTCCCTTTAAAAAAAGGGGCGGGTTTTTTCCCTTTAAAAAAGGGGTGGGTTGTTTTTCCTTTGAAAAACAGGTGGGGGTTTTTTTCCCTTTGAAAAAGGGGTGGGTTTTTTCCCTTTGAAAAAGGGGTGGGTTTTTTTTTTCCCTTTAAAAAAGGGGTGGGTGGTTTTTTTCCTTTAAAAAAGGGGTGGGTGTTTTATTTTCTTTAAAAAAGGGTTGTTGTTTTTTTTTCTTTAAAAAAGGGGTGTTTTTTTTTTCCCTTTGAAAAAGGGGTGGGTTTTTTTCCTTTAAAAAAGGGGGGGTTCCTTTAAAAAAGAGGTTTTTTTGTTCTTTAATAAGGGGGGGGGTTGTTCTTTAATAAGGGGACGGTTGTCCTTTAAAAGAGGGGGGGGTGTCCTTTAAAAAAGGAGCTTTTTTTCTGTTAAAAAATGTGGATTTTTTCTTCTTTTTTTTTTTTTTTAAAGGGCCTTTTTACTTTAAAAAATATTGGGCATTTTTCCTTTCAAAAAAAACCGGGTTTTTTTCTTTGTAAAAAAAAAAAAAAAGAATTTTTTTGCCTTTTAAAAAAAAATGAAAATAACCTCAATATTTAATAATTTGAAAACTGGAGAAGGGGTTGAAAGGATTCTCAAACTTCCTCTCCTTTCGTGAAAAGGGTGTACAAGGGGAAGGTAATTTAATTTCCCCCCCCTGAGAAGACCCAACGCCCCCGACTCCTGACGACCCCGGGAGCCCCGAATCCACCGAGTCCTGGCTGCCCCCCCAACCCCCCCATTGGGCTGGGGGGACAGAAAATCCCATGTTAGAGAGCAAAAATGGGCTGAGCTGCCCCATTTCTGCCGATCCTCTGGGTCAGGTGCCGGCACAGAGGGAAATATTCCCCCTCCCCAGGGTGGTAAATCACATTTTTTTTTTATCTCCTCCAGCAAAATTGTTATTTACATCTTTTTCCCCACTCGGGAAAAAGTTTTTTCAGGCTGCTCCTCACAATTGTGAGGCTAAAGTATAAACTTAAGGCGTTTTTTATATGTAATAAAAAGCTGTTGGCTGTATCCATGGGAATCCAGGTGAGGAGAGAGGGGGGGAAAAGAATTAAAAATCATTTTCAGCAGGTTCCACAAAGCAGAAAGCCTTCATTTTCAAACCACACCCCACCTTGCCCATAATATTTTTTTAATTTCTAATCAAGCCCCTTCCAGTGCCAGTTATTCCCTTTTTCTGGCCGGGCAGAAAATTTTTTGGGTATTAAAAAAAAAATATTTTTGGGTATAAATAGTGGAACCGGTTTTAATTAATAATAAAATGGGTGGGATGAAGAGCAAGGGGAATATTTGTTTCCAATGGGAGATGCCTGGCAGTTTTTTCTCACGCACCAAGAGATGGGGAAATGTGTTATTTCGGTGTTGTTTCGGGGTTCAGGGGTTCCCATTAGCGGCTCCTTCACATCTGAGCTCGATCCCTACCCTCGGATTTTCTGGTACCAACCCAGATCTTCACTTTTATTCCCCTCACAGGAGAGACTTTTTCACTTTACAAATATTTCTGAGGCTCCAACACGCCAGGAATAGCCAGGAGGATGTTTCTAGGTTTTGGCTGCAGCTGCTTTCTCCCTTCCAGTAAGTGAATGTGGGTTTTTTTTGTTGGGTTTGTTTTTTTTTGAGAACACTCAATTCTCTTTATATATATAAAAAAATAATAATAATCCATGATAGACCCACCCAGCCCTTCTGCTGGGACCAAGCTCTCACCTTCTGCCAACGAGGAATAATATCTCAGCAGCAGAAGGTCGCTCTGGGCTCTGTGGGGTGTTTTTATTCTGCCCAGAGAAAAATCTAGGAAGAATACAAAAAAATTGAGCCCTAACACCCCCCTCTCCCCAGGCTTCGGGTCTGGGGGTAGCTCCGTAGCCGTCTGCCCCCATCAGTTTATACACTTTTGGGATAGAAAGGCAGCTTTTCAGATCTTTTCTCAGTGGTTCTATCACAACGAGGTGGTGGCACAGACTTGGAAAGCCTGAAGGTAGTGCCTAGAAATTCAGATTTATGGAAAATAAAAATGGGTATTCTGTTAATGAGCTTTTTGCCTTGAGTTACTAATTCAGGGCATGCTAACTTGAGCGCTCGGGGTTTAATCTTGGTCTTGATTTGAATCCTGAGCCTACGGTCCCGTTTTCCTGTGGAATATCGTGTCCTTACCCCTCGGCCGGGTGCGTCTCCCTGTGATTTGGCCTCGTCCTAAGACACAGTGAAGGAACCTGCTCCGTTTTCCTCCATTCCTCAAACGCCCCGGGTGCTACAGGAGGAAAGAAGCGGCATTTTGCTCGGGAGAGAGACCCAGGAAGGTGGCAGCTCCGTCCGTGAGGAGCCACGGTGGTGGCACCAGCCTTTAGACTCGAGCTGGTGACGCCACCGTCCCCAAGGGCGACAGCTTCTGGGTTTATTTACTCTCTTATGGGGTAAAAAAAAAAATCCCTGAAGTAAACCGGAGCGGAGCGAAGACCTTCACAGCGTCACGGAGGGATCATTAGAAACTCCCAGGAGATCTGGGGAGAGGTTTGGACTCGGGTCTTGTCCCTCTTCACAGAGAACAGTGTGAGGCTCAACCTTTCCCTGCTCAGCGCTAATGTGAAGTGGGGGAGAAGTTTTCACCTGGGAAAGGAACCATTTGAGGTGCTAAATAATGTTTAATGGGATTCCAGGGCTTTATTCTCCTGTTCCAGAATTTATTAACACCACCACCACCACCAGGACAGGTTGGGGGTGACCTGCTGGAGAGCAGCTCTGAGGAGAAAGACCTGGGAGTCCTGGTGGACAACAATGGGCCCTTGTGGCCAAGAAGGCCAATGGCATCCTGGGGTCCATCAAGAAGATCATGGCCAGCAGGTGGAGGGAGGTCATCCTGCCCCTCTGCTCTGCCCTGGGGAGGCCCCAGCTGGAGCACTGGGACCAGTTCTGGGCTCTGGAACTGCTGGAGAGGGGACAGCAGAGGCTACAAAGATGATGAGGGACCTGGAGCATCTCTCTGTTGAAGAAAGGCTGAGGGGATCTGATCAACACCTATAAATACTGAAAGGGAGGGTGTCAGGAGGATGGGGCCAGGCTTTTTCCAGTGGTGCCCAGGGACAGGACAAGAGGGATCTTTTACTTTATTTCCTCACTACAAGCATTTTCCTGACTCTGAACTTCCAAATATTCTTTTTTTTTTTTTTAATCACCTTTCATTCCCTCACCACAAACCCACCTCACTGGGGGACTGTGGGACCTTTCCACGTGGTCACCATGGAGGTATCTGCAGATAAAACAGGGAATATATAATTAAGAAGCTCCAGTGAAGACAAATTGAAACATTTAAGCCAAGAGATGCTGAGGAACCATGACTTTACTACATTTTGAAATTAAATAAAGCAAGTAATTAAACCTCGAGGAGCTAAAACAGCTGTGACATCCAGGTGAGGGTCAGTTTGGGATAACAGATCGGAGTGACACCACAGGAAAAGGGGTTTCAGTTGGGTTTCACTGAGATTTCTACATGTAATACGGGAGAGAGAGGAAGGAGAGAGAGGGAGGGATGGGGTGGACACTAAAACCATCCCAGCAGAGCCAGGAAAACTTAGCCTGGGCTCCACTCCTGTGTCAGGGAAGACAAACCAGTCAGGTTTGGAAGTTGCTTAAATTGCCTGAGTGGGTTCTTCCAGACAGAGGCCTTGCCAAACACATAAATGTAGAGAAGGGACGATAAAACATCACCCCACGCCTTGATTTTAAAAATCTGGTTTTCCCTGTAACACTTTCTGGGTGCAGGGTCTGCCAGTGAGGTGACAGGATCAGTGACAGTGACACCAGTGGAGAGTACAGGCACCCACCTCAAAGCCCACCAGCTCTGGCCGCCCTCCTCTGCAGCATCCAGGCCCCCTCTTGCCAACATTATCTCCAAGTTTAAGGTTTGGAATGAATGTTAAGGCCAGACCCTGTGAAAAGCACCAGCCGGGAGCAGCAGACTTGTTATTTTGGGGTGCTCTGCTCTGGGGTCCCACTCGAGAAGCTCCGTGTCTACAAAGCATCCAAAAACCAGTTAACACCAGGATTAAACCTCCATTTTCCTATACCCAGGTCTGTGCTTGGCTCGTTGGCTGTCGTCACCAACAGGTTTCCCTCTAAACCTGCAATTTTTTCCTCCGGCAACGAGGTCTAAGCCGCTTCTCCCAGAGAATGAGAAACTCTGTGTTTGTGGAGAAATTTTATTCAGAAAAATCAACCCCAGGACATCGCTTCAAGAAGACAAAAAGACTATGCAAAATACAGAATAAAATAAAATAAGGAAAAAAAAAAAAAAGAGGCACTATCTTTTTTTTCCCCTTCTGAGTCTAGGACCTGTCTGTGTGCGTACAAGCAAAGGACGCCTCAGGAAATCGGGGAGCGAAGAGGCTTCCATGTTAGGCTTATTAAAATTTTTCCTTTTAAAACATAAACCAGAAGCAAACAGCAAAACCCAGGCTGGGAGAGCTGCAGTCACAGCTCAACTTTGGTTTAAGCACTAAGAGGGGACCAGAACTTTTCTGGAATAGGGATATTCCAACATTTTTATTAAAAAAAAAGAATAAAAATAAAGTGATGATAATAAGGGGAGGAAACACCTACACCCAATCCTCACTAAAGGGAGAGGTTCAGCTTGGTATTTCAGGTCTCCCTCCCAAATCCAGCTCACCTTCGTGGCACCCACCTCTCCGTGGAGGGATGGTGGAGGCAGAAACCTCTCATTTATATCATTTGCTCTCTAAATATTCCATTTTATTATTTCTTAAAGCAGGGGGAGTGTTTGTGATCAGCACCTCCCTTCAACTCCACATTCTGGGTATCGCCTCAGCTCCCCGTCACGTCTCAAACTGTTAAACGCCGCCATTGAACACAATTCCCTGGTTCCCCCCCAAATTTAAACCCCCCCTCAGTTCTTTCTTCTCTCCCAGCCTCCTACGTTAGCGCCGCTGCGAGGGAAGACACTTCTCTGATTCCCTAAGCTACATCCTTGGGAAGCACTTTAGCAACATCCTTCCTAGCACTAACACGCAGGACAGAAAAGACGACCCTTTTCTATTAGCCTAAAACTCCTGTTTGAGCAGAAAAAAAACCGAATCACAGGGTTTTGGGTTGTTTTGGGTTTTTTTTTTTGTGGGTGGACAGTCTGGTTATTTACCCTTCTTGGTCTTTGCGGCGGCGGCGTTGTTGGTTTTGGCTTTCTTCTTGGCCGAGCCCTTGGTCTCCGGCTCTTTGCGCTTGGCAGAGGTGATGGAGCCCGTCACCTTGAAGAAGTCATCCAGGCGGCCCTGGGTGCTGCCCTGCCGGCTCTTGCTCAGCCTCTTCACCCCGTTGCGGATGCGCTCTTCGTTGAACTGCTTCTCCCCACACATGAACTGGACGAGCTGCTCCTCGTTGGGCTCGCTCCACTTCAGCTCAACGGCGTCCGGGTCGACCACGTCAGGCTCCAGAAAGAGCTTCTGGGCCTCTTTGTGCAACCAGTTCTCGGGCAGAGGGTATTTCTTGGTGTCGATCTGCTGGATGATCTTCTCGATGCTTTTGTGCTCCTTGATGAGCTCGATGGCTCGCTTGGGCCCGATGCCGCGGATGCTCTCGCAGTAGTCGCAGCCCAGGAGGATACACAAATCCACAAACTGTTCCCAGGTCAGGTCTAGATCCTGCAGGATCCGGTTCAGGTGGAACTCCTGGATGGGGAGCTTCTTCGTCTCGCTGGCGGTAAGATGCCGCATCAGCACAGGACTGCCGAAGGTCAGGCAATCCATATCTTCCGTGGCTGCTGCGTAGACCTTCCCAGCCTTCACCAAGGTAGCACAGCTGGCTTCGGCCTCCCCCGGTGCCTCCACGTAGGGGATGCCCATCAGGGTTAGTAACTTCTTGCACTCGTCATTGTGCTGCTGGGTCACCTTGACCAGCCTCTTGCTGTACTTCTCAATGTTCTCCTCCTCTCCAGCTTCCTGAGCCTCCTGCAGGTGTTTCTCAGCCTCAGCCCGGCGCTCGGTTCGCTTGGAGAGCTCCCCCGATTTCAGCTGGGGGGGTTTGCCATCAAAGACATAAACGGGCTTGATGCCATTTTCTACCATGCGGATGGTCCGGTAGAACATGCCCATCAGGTGGCTGGTGGTCTCGCCTTCCTCGTTCTGCAGGACCTCAGCTCCCTGCCGCACGGCGATGAGGAACTGGTAGATGCTCATGGAGGCATCTATAGCCACCTTCCGGCCGAAGTAAGACTTGATGTCATTCTCCCGGATGGCGCCAGGAGCCACGTCGGCAATAAGCTTGGCCAAGCCATGGATTCCCATCCTGGGGAACAGAAAAAGGGGACGTTGGGATCAGGCTCTGCACACACACGGTGCTCAGGGGAGATGAGATGGGGGTTAAGAGCTGGGCTGTGGGGGTGGTGTACCACCCAAGCAGGGAGAACCAAAGGGAGGTGGCTGCTTCTCCTGCAAACCATTATCCCATCGGCTACATCCTCTGCTGGCTACCATTGCATGGCTTCCAGCCTCAGCCCACCACTAGCCCCTTACCCACTATTACACCCCTTCTTTAGCCTCCCCAGAACACCATTACCTCCTGCTCTTCCATTATCCCCCTCTTCCTGACTCAGGCTCTGACACGCCGCTCCCATCCCTCCTCCTCAGGGCCTGCCGTTATCCTTCTCATCACGGCCTCCCTCCAGCCTCACCATTACCCTCATTCCCCTTTCCTTTCTACTGCGGCCTCTCCGGGCCCGCAAACACTCGCCCCGGCTGCCACTGTACCCCCCAGGCCCTCCTCAGCCCCTCCAGCCGCCCTTCCCCACCCTGGGCCCGCCTCAGTCACCGGATACCTCCCCCCCTCCCGCCTCTGCCAACCACCGTTATTCCCCGCCGGGCCCGCTTCAGCCTCTCCAGCCGCCATTATTCCCCTCTAGACCTGCCTAAGCCTACCGCAGTCGCCATTATTTCACTCCAGGCCTTCCTCAGCCTGCTCCAGCCGCTATTATCCCCCTCCCAGGCCCGACTACAGCCTCCCCCGGCCGCCATTACCCCGCAGCTCTCTCCCGCGCTCCGGCCGCAATGCCCGCCGGGAGCCGGCGCAGCCAATAGGGAGGCGGCTCACGCTCGCTCTGCCCACCCGTCCCGGTATCCCCTGCTCCCTGCTCTCACTTCCGCTTCCGGAGCGGAGGCGACGTGTCGGAGCGGAGCGGGAGCCGGCAGCTGGGCGACATGGTGAGGGGGGGGGGGAGGCGACGGGGGATCGGGATCGGGATCGGGATCGGGATCGGGACCAGGACCGGGACCGGGACCTGGACCTGAAGAGGCCATGGGGGACCGGGCCTTAGACCTTGGGGAGTCCACAGGGGACCGGGGACTGGGGACCAGGACCCGGGGCTGGGACTCGGGGGGACCATGGGGGACCGGGGACTGGGCCTTAGATCTTGGGGAGTCCACAGGGGACTGGGGACCAGGACCCGGGGGAACCATGGGGGACTGGGGACTGGGCCTTAGACCTTGGGGAGTCCACAGGGGACCGGGGACTGGGGACCAGGACCCGGGGGGACCATGGGGGACCGGGGACTGGGTCTTGGAACTGGGATGATGACGAGGGACTGGGGCTGAGGTGACGATGGGAGACTGGGAACCAGAACCCGGCGCCGGGACTCAGGGCCAGAGGCTGGAGCTGGAGGCCAGGACTTGGGGCAGGGACTCGGGGATGGGGCAGCGACCGGAGGCCGGGAGCTGGAGGTCAGGTCAGGACTGGGACCCCCGGCGGTGCTGCTGACCTTCGCCGTGTCGCCCGCAGGAGCTGGAGGCGATGAGCAGATACACCAGCCCGGTGAACCCGGCTGTCTTCCCGCACCTCACGGTGGTGCTGTTGGCCATCGGCATGTTTTTCACCGCCTGGTTCTTCGTGTATCCCCGGGCTGGGGGCGGGGGAGCGGGCGGGGAGGGGGGGTCCCTTCACCTTCTTCTGCTGCAGTTAGTGCCTTAACACCCTGGACTGTAGCTACGAGGTGACCTCTACCAAGTACACGCGGGACATCTACAAGGAGCTGTTGATCTCGCTGGTGGCCTCGCTCTTCATGGGGTTCGGGGTCCTCTTCCTGCTGCTGTGGGTTGGGATCTACGTCTGAGGCCCAGGCGGAGGAGCACCGGTGCTGCCTGGGGAATCCCTGCAGCTGTAAGTGCCCCGAGGGCCAAATGCTTGGGGTGGGGGGGTGGAAGTCCTAAAATCATAGTTATCGAGGTTGGAAGGGACCTTTAAGTCATCTGGTCCAACCATCAGCCTAACTCTGATAAAAACCATCAATAAACCACGTCACTAAGCACTATGTCAACCCAGCTTTTGAATCCCTCCAGGGATGGTGCCTCAACCACTTCCCTGGGCAGCCCATTCCAAGGCTTCATAACCCTCCCGGTGTAAAAACTGTTCCTAATCTCCAATCTGAGCCTCTCCTGGTGCAACTTGAGGCCGTTTCCTCTTGTCCCATCGCCTGTTCCTTGGGAGAAGACAGCGACCCCCCCCTGGCTACACCCTCCTTTCAGGGAGTTGGAGAGAGCCAGAAGGTCTCCCCTCAGCCTCCTTTTCTCCAGGCTGAACACCCAGCACCTCAATGTCTTTTTTTTTTTTATGATGAGGGGCCCAAAACTGGACACAGCCCTCGAGGTGGGGCCTCACCAGTGTCCAGAACAGGGGGACAGAATACATCCCTGTGATGGCAGATCCTGACAAAAGCCACCTTTCTTCGGGGGCAGAGTTATGCGCAAAGGGCTGTGCTGTCACCCCCCCTTGTACCCTTTGGGATTAAGCGTTGCAGCTTCTCCGAGCTGCAGAACAGCCGTGGGGTAACTCGGCTTGGGGGGTGCTCCTGTGCCTTCTGTTCTGGGGGGCAGAGCTGGGGTTTGTCCCCCTCCGAGGCCGGAGGGAATTGTGTGTGTTGGGAATTGTCACTGTCCCTTCCTCTGTGGCTTTAGAGGCGGCAGAGTCTGGCCCTGGGAAACGCTGTCTCACCGATCTCCTTCATCTCCTCTCTGGTTCCAGGTGGGAAGCCCTGCAGAAAGAAGGTCTTTTTTTTTATATTTCTTTTATACTTCGACGTCAAAGTCCGTGTTGGCCATGGACTGTGCCGCTGCCGAGTGACTTAAACCAAACCAAACCTGAATAAAGTTGCCTCCGTGATGCACCTGCCTTTGGACTCCTGCTTTGTCTTTTAGATACCTTTTTGATTTATTTTTTTTTTCACCTGGCTTTTCCAAAACACTTTGATACTGGCACAAGATCCCCGCTTATCCGAGATTTCCACAGCTGTGGAAGTGTTTTGGTGCCATCTCGTGCCCTGGTGCAGCTCGACTGTATAAAATAAGGGCTTCCTGCTGCTTCCTCAGCTTTTATATCCCTCGATTTTCCTTACCATCCCGTTCCCTCATCCTTTTTATGGAAGGCTGTGGCCCCTTTTCCGCATGGAGTAGCCACAGGCTGGGGCTGTTCTCAGCCCGACCAGACCCTGCGTGGCCACGTCGGGAAATACGGATCCCTCCATCCTCTGGGAAACAGTTTTAGAGCCCCTGAAGGAAAAGATTGTTATTTCCTAGGAAGGGAGGAAGGCGCCGGGAGCCTGTCCTGGGATACAAAGCAGTATTTATATATTTATTTATACGGGCATATTTACCTCCAGCATAAAACAAAGTCTAAATAAGCCAAACAAACAAATAAACAAAACAAAAAAAAAAGAACAAACCAAAACAAAACTGACCAAGGTGGGGAATCCGGAGACTCAGCACTCAAATTCAGCAAAATATAAATATAAATCAGAAAGAAAGGAGGGGGACGGGGGGGGTGGGTAAACAAAACCACGCTTGTTCCCCACCAATAAAAAATGATAATGGATAATAACCTGCTAAGAAGGCAACTCTACAAACCTGCTGGCAATATACAGTGATTAAAGCTGTGGCAGCAACATTTAAACCAAACAAATTAGTGCTTTATTTTTTTTTTCTTCTTTTTTTTTTTTTTTAATTTTTCTTTCCTTAATTCTTGCAGTGGTGGCGTAGTCTCTATTTACAGGCTTTAAGCTCTTAACGGGAGGACAGGATTTGGTGAATTTGCTTTTGAAACAAACTCTGAAAGGGCCAAACTTCAAACTTTTAAGGCGAGCGGCTTGGGGTTTCCAGGCTTGTCCTTCCTTCCTTCCCGCCGGGAATGTTCTGGAGAGATGAAGCTCCCTCCGTCTCACGCCGGGAAAAGGCCTGATTGTGAAATCTCTTTGTTATTGATTGGGGATGGGGGAAACGTGGGGTTATTTTGGGCAGAGACACCCTTTGGGGAGGTGGGGGGGAAGCCATCATCACAAACAATCCCGTGACCCTTTAAATAATGGCCAAAAAAATTTGGAGCTCATTCCTGCCTCGCTGCATGGTGGCTGGTGGAACCGGCGTACGCTTTGTGAGGGCCTTTAGGACCAAAAATAACCCAATTGTGATACAAGATGCTTAAAACCCACATTCTGAGTCCCTCTCCTCCTCCGATCCCAGGGATCGCTGCCGCTCCGCTGGGAAACCGCCGTGGTTTTGTGTTCCAGGTGTTCCCTCAGCTCGGTTCTTCAGCCAAGCCACCGCTTTCGAGGCACACGTGGGAAACCCCTGGTCCCTCCTGCTGTCCCCATAGCAGCAAAAAAAAAGGCACTAGAGATGTTTCCGTAGCCCCTCAGGCACTTGGGTTGCCAGCAGCCCCTCGTAAAACCCCACGGCTGAGCATCAGAGAGGACATCACCTCCTGGGCCACCGCTGTTTCTCGGTGATTGATTGATTCCTCCCCTCCAGGAGCGGCTTTTCCCAGGTTGAGATGTGCTTGTGGGTCTTGGTTGACCTTGGCCAAGTCCACCAACGAGGGGGTGGCTTGGTGGTGGTGGTGACTACGGGCCGTGCTGTCATCGCTCGCCGGAATAAGGACGTGCCAGACTGGGCCACTGATTGCCAACTGGAGAATAAAAGCTGCCAAGAAAGTAACTTCCCAGTTTGAGCCAAAAAAATAATAAAAAAAAAAGCTCAGAGCAGGTGGGAAAAGGGCTGAGTGGCCTCTCCAGGAGCTACATCCAAGGGTTTCCTTCCCAGTTGCAGGGAATCCTGCCAAGCCTGGAGCTGACCTGCTTGTGCGTAGCTTCTCCCAAGCTTTGGGACCTCTTGCTTTCCTGCTGGTCCCCCCCAAAATCGGGATCTCCCCTGGCTTCACTGCCCAGAACTCCCTGCTCGCCCGCTGGCAAGAATCATCGAGGTGTAATCAAGGCACTTGCTGCCTGGAGGCTTAGAGAGGGAACGAAAACCTCACCTTGATGCCACCCTACAAACAAAAAGCCTTTGGTGATGGAGACACCAACTCCTGGAGATGTCCCAAGGGCCGTGGCCGCGTTGCTGGGCCAAGCTGAGGAGCTCCAGAGCTGGGTGACAGGAGATAAAACTGCTCCCCGGGCTGAGAGAAGGACACGCAGGGTCGCACGAGGTGTGTAGAGGAACCATCTCTCTCTCTCTGGATGAAGAAACAAAAAGGTCTTCGGGTGTTTCCAGCTCATTTCTCCGGAGCCAGCCACGTCGAGGATGATGGGAAAGGGATCCCTGCATCTCTCTGACGGAAGGTTCGGAGTCAGAAGGGACCTCAAAAGTCATCTCCACCGAAAGCAACCAAACCCAGCAGCTGGAGCCTTGATGCCGTGTCCCCAAAACCAGTTTGGCTTGAGTCACCCACCTCCAGTGATGGGGCAAGGCGTGTCCTTCTCTGAAGCCCCTCAGGACTGGCCTTTCACCTCTCACCACCCTTCCCCAGCCGCTGTCTCCGTGGAAAAACACCCCTCAGGCACCAGGATCTGGGGGTGGCTTGGTCTCCAGGGACACAGACGGCACCGGAGTGGGATGAGGAGGAAGATGATGGACTCACAGGTTGGCCAGTCTGACCCATTCCCAATCAGCCCCAACTTTGGGTTCCCACGCCAGACACGCGTGGCTCAATGGGGACAGAATTGAGACCCGTTTTTTCAACACGGCTTAAAAAAAAATAAAAATAAAAATAATAAAAAAATCAGTAGTTTAGCAAGTGAAGAACTTGTAACAGTAAAAAATACCCCAAATATGCCCAACATAACTGCTTTCCGAGGACGGTGGCAACCAAGGGCCCCGCACTCGCTGCCGTTCCCCGCTTGGGGGAAGAGGATCAGCTTTTTTTTTTGGTGCCTGGTGTGGGATCCGTGGGTGGGGGGATGTGGGGTAGGGGTGCAGCGAAGCCACCTCGTGGGTGTGTTGTGTCCCCACCCCTGCACATCTGGGCAGATGTGGGGCTCGAGAGCCCACCCGGCAGCTCCACCCGCTGCTGCGGAAAGAGAAGAAAAAAAAAAGGGGGTCCCACGACATTTCATGGGGTCAGGGTTCTTTTTTTTCTCCTTTAGGTGGTGGCCGAGTGTCCCCACACGAGGTTTGGGCACAGCCTCAGCAGCAATATTTTTTTTTGGGGGGGTGGGGGGGTGTTTCTTGAGTTTATCCATGGGATACGGTGAAAGTTAAGAGGAAAAAGGGGGGGGACACACAGACAGGGCTTAATGTCCAAGTGGCACCTTCTCTTGTTGTCCACAGAGGACAGTCCGTTGCTGGGGGGGTGTCTCCGGTGGTGGTGGTGGTGGGTTGTGGAGCAGGGGATGGCCCTGGGCCAAACTAGGAAGGACCAGCAACTCCAGTGTAAGAACTTCCAGTACGTCCAGGCACGAGTTGCCTTTTCCAGGCCAAAACTCCAGCCTTTTGCTGGTGGAAAAGGGGGGGTGGGCTCTCCAGTGTCGAGCAGTTTTCCAGTGTCGTGAGGGAACTGGTGTGGCACGGTGGGGATGGTTCTCCCCCGGCCACGTGTGGTCCAGTGTGATGCTTTCAAAATCCAGTGTCGCGATGGGAAGGAGAAACGATGGGAGGACACAAAACCATCCCGTCCCCCCCAGTAAGGGAAGGAGAGAGACCTTTTTGGGGTGGTGGGACTTGGTGGGAGATAAGCCCAGGAGGTCCCAGCGGGGCTGGTGGTGGTGGCTGTGGCTCAGGTCCTACCTCCTGCCCGTGGCACCAGCCACAACCCAACCATCTCCACGTGTCTGTGTCCCCCCCCCTCCTTCTTCCCCAGCAGCTGGGGAGGGGGGGAAGGTTGGGGCTGGGGGGCTAGCGGAGGAGGGGGTGTGGGAGTCCTCCCCCAGTATCACCAGTTCCCCCCGCTCCTCTCTCCAACCAGAGGGCACTGGTGCTGCTGGGACTCGCTCGCTCACTCACAGAGCCAGTAAAACTGGAAATAATAGTCGGTGAAGAGGTGTCCCATCTGCTCGGGGGTGGCGCTGCAGTTGGCTTGGCCCTGGGAGGTGTGTGGGGGGAGAAAAATCAAGAAAAAAAGAGTTTAGAAACAGAGTTTAGGGAATTGGGCATCAATTAGGTGCTGGGGCAGATTAAAAAAATCATCCCTCCCCATGGGGCTGTGGATGGAAGGGCACGGTGGAGGCTCCAAAAGCACCACATGGCCACCAAACCCAACCCACCATGGTCCCGTTCTGCTCAGCCCTCCTGGGCAGGGGGAAAGATGAAGGAGCTGCTGGTACTCACAGGCTGAGCCACTCTGAAGTGGTAGGTGAACTCCCGGAAAGCCATCATCACCAGAGGCCAACGGTGCGTGGTTTCCTGGAGGAGAAAAGGGAAGAGAATCATGGAATAGCTGGGATGAGCATCAGGGGATGTTCTCCCAGGCCAGACCCGCTCTCCCCGGGACCCGCACAACCCAGGAACCTCTCCAGGGTCAGGAGTAGAGCGGGGCTGAGAGGGGTGAGGAGGCACTTGAGGGTAAGGAGGCTCTGATGAAGGCTCTGCTGGCACCAACCTGCAAAATTCCCCTGAAAGGGATTTCATTAGGACACTTAATGGGATCTTACAGCCTGGTCTTCTCCCCACAGCCACGGGGAGGGGACAGGTGGGTGATTTCCTATGAGGGACCACGTGTTTCAGGTTCACAGAACCCTCCTTGGTGGGGTTGAGGGATGTCTAAGGGTCTTGGACATCAAGAAAGGGGGCAAGTGGGGTGATTTCCTATGAGGGACTACGTTTCAGGTTCACAGAACCCTCCTTGGTGGGATTGAGGGATGTCTGAGGGTCTTGGACATCAAGGAGAGGATGGTTGAGATGTTTTCCTATGAGTGACCACGTGTTTCAGGTTCACAGACCCACCCCTGTGATGGGGTTGAGGGATGTCTGAGGGTCTTTGATGTCAACCAGTGCAGAGTTTGGCTGTGTTTGGGCACGAATCCCCTCCAGCCACCCCTGTCCCCTCCCAACCCAAGCCTGGCTGCCCTAGTCTCTTTCCAGAGGGACAGGAGGTGCTGGGATGACACCAATGTGGATTTTCTGAGCTGGACCTTCCCTACCTGTGCGTCTGTGGCCTCGATGGAACCGTTCGTGCCGGTGGTGTCCTGGCAGGGGTCATTGGAGACAAGGCCACAAAGGGAGATGGAGACGGTGGAGGAGGAGCTGGGGTGAGAATACACCATAAGAGTGAGAAGACACCATAAGGAAGGGGAGCAGCCTCCACCATCTCCTCCCCAGCTCAAGGAGGAGACACGGTGGCCACCGGGCACAGTATCCAGTTGTACCCACAGCATCCACCCCCTTTCAGGGGTCCCGAAACGAGCTGAGCCCCCGACCACTCACTTCATCTCCAGGGTCAGGTTGGTGTTGGCTGCTGTCAACTGGTTGACAGGGATGCGGTAGGTGAAGTTCCCGGTCCTGGGGAGACAGAGAGAGCATTTAGATCTCCTTCAAGGAGCTGTGAGAGGATCCAAAGTCTCCATGGGGCTCAGAATTCGTGGAGGAGGGACTTCCCATGGGTGAGATAGTCACCAAATGCCACCCTCCTTTCCATCATCCTGAGGAGCAGCAGGGGCTGAGGTGGGGAGATGGGAGAAAATGGCCCCAAAACTCCAGGAACGGGCCACCTGCTGCTTCCCCTGGTGGCTGGCCGTGTCCCACTCACCTGCAGGTGTGGGTGGCCGCGCAGTGCTGGGACTGGATGGCCATGTTGACCTCCGTGATGCGGATGGAGCGCAGCACCGGGCTCGGCCCTGCGGGTGGGAAAAGGGGACAAAATTTAGGGACAGCAAAGGGATGGGGTTACCCTGAGGGAGAGCACTGGAAGAGGCTGCCCAGGGAGGTGGTGGAGTCTCCTTCTCTGGAGACATTCCAACCCCACCTGGACACGTTCCTGTGGGACCTGCTTTAGGAGGACCTGCTTTAGCAGGGGGGTTGGAGGAGATGATCTCCAGAGGTTCCTTCCAACGCCATGGGATTCTGTGAGAGGGGCTGGAAGGGGATGCCTGGCACTGGGGACAGCCTTTCCTCAGAGGTGGCTGCAAGACCACGCTGACACCCTGTCCAGGGAGTGGGGAGGCAGGAGAAGGGGTGTCCCAGGTCATTCCAAGGGCTGGTCATCGATGTTCCTTTCTCTTTGCTCTTGGAACAACTGAATGTGTGCCTTTCTTCCTCTAGATCTGACTGAGGAGGTCGAGATGGGGGTAAGAATGGAGATGTTGGTGTGGCAGCCTCGGAAGGCAACTAGCCACTGGCTAATATGGCCAGAAACGAGGGGTGGAAAGCAGGATGGGGGAGGAAAAGCAGGGGTGGGAGGTTGGATCTCTGCACTGGGGGGCCAACAAGCTGCAGTACAGGGACACAAGGCAACCAAGATGATGAAGGGATTGGAGCACCTCCCTTCCGAGGAAAGGCTCAAGGAGCTGGGGCTCTTTAGCCTGGGGAAGAGAAGGCTGAGGGGAGACCTGATTCATGCTGACAAGGATCTAAAGGGTGGGTTGAAGGAGGATGGAGCTGGACTCTTGGTTTCCAGCAAAAGGATGAGGGGGAATGGGTATAAGCTGAACCATGGGAAGTTCTACTCAAATAGGAGGAAGAACTTCTTGGGGTGAGAGTGGCAAAGCCCTGGCAGAGGCTGCCCAGGGAGGGTGTGGAGTCCCCTTCTCTGGAGATCTTCAAGCCCCAGTAGATGCCATCCTGAGTGATGTGCTTTGGGCAACCCTGCTTTGGCCAGGGGGGTTGGACTAGATGATCTCCAGAGGTTCCTTCCAACTCTGTCTAGTGAAAATCCCAGGAGAAGACCACGGTGCCCAACAGCAGGGAGGGAAGAAAGCTTGGGGGGAGGAAGATGACCACCTACCATCCGTGCTGGGGTCCTGGGTGTGGGGCCACTCGCTCAGCGGCTCCTTGAGGCTGCGCTGCTGCCGGCTCTGCCCCAGCGGGGAGTTGCTGCGGGAGAGCGAGAGGTTGGAGATGTACTTGGATTTGCCCTGGAGGTGGGAGAAGGGGGAGGAGGGGCTGGCATCGGGGCTGCCGAAGCTCTGAGACCTGTCAGGAGTCTTTGGCCACTTGGCGTAGGAGGCGGCCGCTTTCCCGGTGATGCCCCTGGATTTGGCTTTGATGTTGGTCACCGGCAGGAGGGAGGTCTGGCTTTGGTCTGGGGGAGGAAAAATAAAAAAAAGAGAGAAAATGGTTTGTGCTGGGAGGCAGGGAGAGGCCAAACAGCTCTGGGTTTGTCCTGTTCCCACCTCACCCCATTCCATGAGCAGCTGAGGCTTCCCAGCCGCGGTGCCTGCAGGGAATGGTTGGATCCTGGCAGCAAAGGGACGCTTTGGGGACAAAGCTGTGACACTTTTGGGATGCTTGAGTAGGGCACAGTGTCTAAGGCAAGGTTATGGCACGGCTTCAGGGGGGGCTACACCTCCGCAGCGACCACCTGTGGGACTCTTCGTCCCACCACGGTGATGATGATGGAGCAAGAGGGCTTGCCGAAGCCCAGCGTGGGCAACCGAGAGGCAGCACCTGCCTGTCCCAGCCCTGCTCCAAGCAAACAGGGGAAGGAGGCCATTCTGCAAGGGCTAGTGGCTCAGGCATGATGGCCACCCTGGTGCAGCATTGCGTGGAGCTGTTGGAGAAGGGCCAGAGGAGGCCATGGAGATGCTGGGAGGGCTGGAGCCCCTCTGCTGGGAGGGGGGGCTGAGAGAGTTGGTGGCGTTCAGCCTGGAAAAGAGAAGGCTCTGGGGAGACCTTTGAGGCCCTTCCAGTCCCTCAAGGGGCTCCAGGAGAGATGGGGAGGGACTCTGGATGAGGGAGGGGAGCCCTAGGAGGAGGG
>JAOQGL010000040.1:65339161-65359518 GCA_027564165.1 Gallinago nigripennis | reverse complement strand
TTCAGTGTCAAACCCTTCCCCCTCCTCCTAGGGCTCCCCTCCCTCATCCAGAGTCCCTCCCCAGCTTTCCTGGAGCCTTCCCTTTAGGAAATGCCACAGCAGATTGTGTGGCAGCCCCACATCTGGCAGGGACAAGTCCCAGCTGGTTCAGAGGACACTAGCGATGCTCAACGTGGAACAAGGGTCTACTCAATGGACTTGTTTCCCAACAGTGATCTCTGGGATGGATTTACGTGCTCAGGTCTCAAGATGTAAGGCCATAAAGGGTTCCAAGCACCCACCATTTCCTCAGAAATCTTTTGGAGACAGACTCTTCCTCACTTTCTTTTTCAGAAACACACACAATCCCCCCCAGATTCACCCCGCGCAACGTCAGGTGTTTCACTGAAGCTACCAAGACCTGAGCTGAGGACACCACGGGCATCTCCTGAGGGGAAGCAGGACATGAAAGGGGAGGAACTGCTGTCTCATGCTGACTTTTCTTCCACATCTACACAAGGAGCCCAGGGCAACACCACTTCTGGGCACCAGCTATGTCCTACAGAGGCAAAATCAAAGCTCTTCCCTTCATGGACTGTGCACTGAGCAGAAATCTAGAACAAAGTTGTTCTAGATCTTGCCTGTCCAGACCCTGTCCAGGCACAAGGAACACTTCACTTCTACCCGTCCCACCTTTTACTTGTCCTTCCCCAACATCTTGCCTGTCCCCTTGGCACTGCTCAAGGTTTCTCAACCCTCATTTAGAAGACAAAATACCACTTTGTCACCTGCCAAGATTTATCTTCTCTTCTTTTTTTTTTTTTTTTGCTGGTGGAAGGAGATGCAATGCCAGTCTCCCGGAGGGACTGTGGGCACCAACTGACCTTCATCCCAGCCCCAAACCCACCCCGTCCCTCTTCAACACTCCCCATGAGTGGGTTCATCTTGCGCCCCACAAGCAATTACTTTTTTAATTGCTTCCTATGAAACACTCTGACGTGGAATTCTTAAAAGAGCAAAATTAATCACACTTTCCACCACTCTTAATGCCTTTTTTTTTTTTTTTTGCCCAAAGGGCAAAACCAGGGTTTTCCTGCTAAGGGAATTATTTAGCAGCAGCCCAGCAGATCCCATTAACCGAGGCTGGTTAATTACTGGTCTGCCCCTAATGAGTAACTCGCCCACCTCTCCCTGTCTCACCACGTTTCCAAACATTCCCAGCGGTGATGGCTCATAAGGAGAAATAATTCAGGGTTTTTTTTTTTCTGTCCTGTACTTGAGAGTGACCCACCACGATAAAGCTACTGACCTAAGAAGAGAGGCTTGGAACAGCTTTTTGGCTAATTCTTCAAAGTCTTCACCGTTTTCCCTCTGCTCCTATCGCACTCTCCGCTCCTGCTCTACCCGGAGCGTGAGATTTCTTTAATTTAGCCATTGATTAATTGGTTCTTCAATCTCCTAACCCTAATTTCCCCTTCCTAATGGGCTCCATAATCCCTCCTGGAGTCCCACCTGCCGACATATATTCCCATCCCTTCCCTTTCCTTTCGGATTTGCTTAAGGTTCTTGGGTCTTCTGCGGTCCAGGTGGAGGAAAGAAGAGGATTTGAGAGAAAGGGGGGTGTGGGAGGGGACACAGCAATTAAATAAGAATATAATGAAAGAGTCACATACCGTGGACACAGAGCGACCGGGACCCCGGGACCCCTGTGCCGAAAGAGGGCCAGGAGACAGGCAGTGGGCACAGCAAAAGAGCTACGGGACGGTGGAAGGCAGGTTGGGAGAAGATGATGAGGAGGAGGAGGAGGAGGAGAAGGACAGGGGAGGGGGTGAAAGAGGACGTGGAAGATCACGGACACGAAAAAATGAGAATCGGGAAATTTAAAAACGAAGTGGGAAGAAAAGGGGTTGGATGAGAGATGGAACCGGAACAGGAGGGAGAGAAATAGGACAGGGAGAGGAGAGAGAGAGAAAAAGAGACTCATTATCGGGTTCATGGGAGGTCCTGGAGGAGCCAAATTTGCCAAAACTGAAGATCCAGCACATGCTGCTGGGCTGGTGCCGTCCCCCCAACGTTCTCTCCACACCAAGGATGCCGTTTGCCGAGGAAAACTCTTGCCTGGCACAGACTGGTCCAGCCCCACTGCAGTCGGTGGGAGGGTGCTGGTTCAGTCCAGCTGAAACAGGCACCCAAAGAACCCTCAGCCCGGCCACAAGTGGGCACGTGAGCAACCAAACAGCAGATCGTTTTCTTATTCTTCTCCGTTCCTCGCTTCTCATAATTTAACCGACGTGAGACTTGGACGTGTGGAGGTGTTAGAGCCTAACTCAATGGAATCGTGTTCAACAACCCCAAAGTGGTGGCTTTTTTGCCCTTCAGACTCCCCCCCCGGTCACCACATGCCACCCGCCGAGCCCAGAAGGACCTACCCATCGATATCCACGAGGTCCTCTTCACTGCGCAAGCTCAGCACGTAGAGGGTGGACATGGACACCACGCTGGAAAGGAAGAGAGACAGACAGGTTGAGAACGGGCACGGGGCAAGGTTCTGCTATCATGGTTCCAATATCATGGTTCTGATCTCCTTCCAAGGGGATTTCAATCCAGGAAAGAAGCCACAAGCCCCTCACTGACCACTCTATGGATGGCCTGGGTGAAACCCATGAGGTGGAGAGAGTGGAGAAGGAGGCACCCGGGGAGTGCGGTCTCACCTGAAGGCCATGATGATGACCAGGGCGATGATGGTGCCCTGCAGGAAGCGCTGGCTGATGCAGGCCTGTTCTGGGACAACCGACGGTGACTGCAAGAGAAGAACCTCAAGATCAGCTCAGGGTTCCTTCCCGCTCCGGTCCTTGCACAAATCCCACCCAACCCAGTTTGCTCCTCTGCAAACCATGAACCTCCCCAAAGCAGAAGCCATATCACATCTTCCCCAGGCATAGAATGGCTCAGGTTGGAAGGCATCTCAAAGACCATCAAGTTCCAACCCCAAAATGGTTGGAACTTTCTAAAATGCGTGGACAATAAGGAAGGAGAAATCATGGAAACAGGAGCAGGCAGGGTCTCTCCAGACGACCGTTCTTGGAAAGGCCACCTTTCCCCGTTTTGGGAGGGTCTCCCTTACCTTGCTGGCTACTTTGTGGGGCCTCTTTTTGTGGGGCACGCTTCCCGCGCGGCTGAACTGGCTCCCCGTTTGGCTGCGAGGAGAAAAAGGAGGAACAGAGCTGAGCTGCGACAGGACACCACGTGAAGAGATTCCCAGACGAAAAAAAGGGGATTCTCCAGGAGAGGAGACATCTCCATGTGGCACAACGCTCACAAACCCTGGTCACTTTGCTGGCCCATTGACCAGAAAGCTTGAATTCTGCCCCAAAATCAGAGTTGGTACGATGGTTTTGGAAGCATGAGGAACTCTTTGCCCTGAGAAAGCCACTTTAGGGACACATGGAGATAATTTCACACTGGGTTTTTTTTTGGGCTGGTCTAAGGGTAGGTTCTCAGTCTGTGAATGCCAGACCTGTCTCACCAGTAGCTTCTTGAACCACCCCAGGCCAATTGACAACAGCCAACACGCCACCAATGCTCCTCATCTCCCCTTTCCCAAACCAAGCTGTTACTTGGGGCTGCCTGGTCTCCAAAGGAGACATCTCTTGTGGCTCTCCTGCCCTCAGCATGGCCCTACCTGAAGGCCCCAGAGCTCACGGTTGACTTCATGCTGTCCAGTCGCTTGAGCTTGGCCAGTTTGTGACTCCACCTCTCCAGCTCATCGATGCGGGTCTCCAGGTTGTCTGTCAGTTTGCACAGCTCCTTCACGGCCCCCACATTCTCCATGAAGATGCGCTCCTGCCGGGGAACGGGGTTGAGAGTCTGAGTGGCCTGGCAGGAGGAGGAACTCCTGCTCCCATGGACCTGGCCACCCTGACTGATCTTCCATGTCCCAGGGGAAAGGGGACACAACGCCCAGATTCCAGGTAGGGAATCACCCAACATTGCACACCTAGATCTCTACAGCCCCTGGATGCAAGAACGAGAGATGTCCTCTTCAAAGCCAACCAAAACAACAAATGTTGGTGCAGGAACCCTGAGGTCTCCTGCTGGTGCTGATCCAGAGTCTTCCTCGGTCACAAAGGGCAGACACAAAGTCCCCATCTTCCTCAGGAGCCCTTGGTCAACTCAGGTGAGCCATGTTCCTCACCAATCCCTTCTCTGCCCCTCCCCAGACCCTGCTGGAGTTATTCTGCAGTGTTATCCAACAGAGAGTTGATCCAAGGGAGAGCCCAGGAACCTCCGGAGAGCAACCTTCTTCCTGCAGTCCCTCTGGTAAAGGCAGAATGTTCCAGCACAAGCATCTCCTTCCAGCACAACTACAGTCACTTCTGCCTCTCCACTTCTGGACACCTTCCACCTCCCACCAGCCCAGGTTGCTCCAAGCCACCTCCAACCTGCCCTTGAACCCTTCCAGGGATGGGGCAGCCACAGGTTCTTGGGGCAACCTGGGCCAGGCTCTCACCACCCTCACACCAAACAAGTTCTTCCTCACATCTCATCTCCATCTCCCCTCTTGCAGTGTCAGACCCTTCCCCCTCCTCCTGTCACTACATGCCCTTGCGAAATGTTCCTCTCCAGCTTTCAAGACCACCCTTGCAGCTACTCCCAGCTGGTGAGGAAACTGCAGGGATCCACAGAGGAGAAACAAGGGACTAAGGTCAATCCTGGCCCATTCCTGCTCTGGACAGGGCGATGCAGGAGAGAGCTGGCAGCTTTGAGAGGTTGTCCCCTTGATGTGTGCTGTTCCCTCGATGTCCCAGAGCAGCAAAGAAGCCGCCCCAGGTTACGGAGAGGTCAGGCTTCCAGGTGCTCTGTGTTATCTTGACATAAACCACCTTATCTTATCCAGAAAGGAGAGATTATGACTAAGAGCCTCCCTACAGGAGGCTGCCAACAAGGAGCCCTTCCCCGAGGGAGATGCTGCCAACTTTCACCCACATCAGGCTACCTCCTCCCTGCTGATGTCCACCATCCACCCAGGGCTGCTCCTGATATCTGAAAGACCAGCCAGCTCTGAAACTCATACGGGTGGTGCCGGCCTAGAAGCATTTCCCAGCCATCCCAGTTTCCCACTTCCAGCTCCACAACTCCCTCGAGCCAGGGTTCACCTTGTGCCACCAACCTTGTTCACCACCAGAAAGTTCTCAAGGGTCTTCCCATTGGAAAAGACCAGGTCCCCGGTGTCCTTCACAGCCTCGGGGAGGATCTCCTTTACCTCCTGAGCAATGACACCTGCAGGGAAACAGCACAGTGGGTCAAGGTGGTCTGGGCAGGGCTCCTCCTGCCACAACTCCTTCTCTGGTCCACGTGGTCATTGGAAGGAACCCTGTAATGGTCTGGGTGGCCCATACAGGCTCAGCAGAGGCTGTTGAGACAAGGCTGGTTCCCAAATTGAGTGGACAAGGGTCTTTGCATCACCCTGCTGTAGCTCTACCTCTGGAGAGACCTGGACACCTGGAGAAACCTCATCAAAGAAGCCCTGTAAGTCACCTGTGGGAAGCATCACCTTCTCTCCCGCTTACTAAAGAGGGAATTTCATTAAATGCCTGACCTTCAGGTGGTGGGAAGCCCCCTCCCTCCTACCCCATGGCTGGGGGGCTCCTACCCCTACCCTTCTCCCAGGGTGGAGCTGGGTACAGCCACCAGGAAGGGCACTGCCACTTGGGACCATCAACAAAATCCTGCTGTAGGTGGCAGAATGAGAGGTCCAGCGCTGGAGATGGAAGAAGGTCACCGTGGTGTGGGGCAGGGCCCATACCTGTCTCCGAGGTGGTGTCAATGCCCACCGTGGCCGCAAACTCGGGCTTGTAGTTGTAGTGGACCAGCCGCATTCGGGAGATCCTCTTCAGCTGCTCCGTGGTGTCCACCTGGGGCAAAACAGACACGGGCAACTCCTAAGTGGGGTGTTGCTCCTGAAGTTCCCCTCACCCCGAGCAGCAAAACCCAACCATGGCTCATGGTAGTACCTTTGAGAGGCAGCACTTCATGAGACAAGCCTTGAACCCTACTCAGACCAGACCTTAGGACAAACAGCATTTGTACTGGGATTCATCTCCAGTTCTTGTCACTTGGACACGCTCCTTGGGCGGTGAAGTCAGGATGGAGACCGAGTCCCATGGAACAACTAGACACCAGGAAGTTCTCCCAATACGAGATGTGATTGTACCCCTTTTTTCTGGTCGAGCACATCCAACTGAGAGGACTTCAGAGCAGTGCTGAGCCTCCCACCCAGGCTTGGGCAAGCCCCAGTGTCCTATCTGATATATTCACTTGGTTCCAGGTTTGCTTTTGCTAGTTCTGGCCAACACTGGAAGAGTCAATATTCCCTAAGACACGGTGGAGAAGCTGTGTTTGGGACAGATGGGGACAGACAGACTCCTAAGGCACTTCCCATCTGGTCAAGAGGAGCTCAGGTTGCCCATCAGTGGCTGGAACAGGCTCACAAGGACACTCAAACTTTCCATGGTTGCCCTTCAGACCCCTCATCACCCCAAACCCACCCTGGTTTGCCTGGCTCTTACCTCCTGGATGTCCTCCTTCACGCGGGCGTCTGAAGGGTGCATCAGCGAACCCATGACCTTCACGTTGCCATGGACCACCAGGGCTTCATCGGGGCGGTCCGTGTTGATGCCAACCCGGCCGTGGTGAAAAACGGTGTCGGGGAGCTGTGCTCGCTGCCAGAGCACGTCACTGTCACTCTCAAACTGGCCAGGGTTGGAGGCCTGTGGAGAGACAGGAAAATGGGGGCTGAGAAGCAGCAGCAGCAGCAGCAAACCCAGGGTGAGAAACACCATGGTGCTGCTGGGCAGAGGCTCTCTGAGATGTAGAGGGAGAGAAGATGTCAGGAGAGCCCCACAGACCCATCCCTCCATGCCTGTTGGAGAGGGACTGTAGATCAGGAGAGGTCATGGCCAATAGATGGACATCAGAGAGCCCTGAGCTTCTGTGGTGGCTTGGAAAGGGCCTCACCACCCTTGTAGTGAAGAATTTCTCCCTGAGATCTCATCTCCATCTCCCCTCCTTCAGTGTCAAACCCTTCCCCCTCCTCCTAGGGCTCTCCTCCCTCATCCAGAGTCCCTCCCCATCTCTCCTGGAGCCCCTTGAGGGACTGGAAGGGGCTCCAAGGTCTCCCTGGAGCCTTCTCTTCTCCAGGCTGAACCCCCTCAACTCTCTTAGCCCCCCCTCCCAGCAGAGGGGCTCCAGCCCTCCCAGCATCTCCATGGCCTCCTCTGGTCCTGCTCCAACAGCTCCAGGTCCTTCTGCTGTTGGTGACTCCAGAGCTGGAGGCAGCACTGAAGGGTTCTTCCCAGAGTGGAGCAGAGGGACAACAAACAGGTTGTCCCAACAACACAGTTCCCTAACTCTCAATTGCCCTGAACACTGGTCCAACCTTGGGAGGATGGGACACCTCCATCCTGCAAGAGGTTCTTGCATGGTCTGAGGCTGCCCTGACCCAGCAGATGTGGGAAGGTTTGAGCCAGACCACAGGTATGGACAGGGATTAGGAGTTTGGAGAAGGTGGGAAAGGGCTATAGGTGGGGAAAAGCACTGAAAAGCCAGATGAAGGTAGGAGGATTGCCCAGGAGATCCATCAAAGGAGTGTGGGGCACCTGCAGGGGCTGAGGGAGGAGAGAAGGACTTACTCTGACGATGATGCGCTCGGAGATGTGGGCTGCCAGGGTGTAGTTCTGGTTCTGCGCGTGTGCCTGCAGGGCCACCACCAGCATGAAATACCTGCCAAGAAGGGAGAGAGCTCAGGGTCCACCCTGCTTCTGTCAACTGCCCAGCCTGCCCAGGCACCAAGCTGTCATGGTGGGCTTGGCCCATCCCCTCTCCTCACTCTGTGGGGCACGGGAACTGTCCCCAACCCCTCAGATAGTGGAGGACATCCTTCATGTGGCCACAGCAGACACCTCTTTTCCTCCACACAGACAAGGACAGCCAATTCAGGACCTGTCCCCCATGTCCACCTCCCTCCAGCCACACTCCCCCAACTGGGGGACTGGGACATCCACAGGCCTTGAGTGCTCGGAAGGGCTTGGAGAAGGCACCAGTGCTCCTCACCTCTGGTCTGGGTTGGGTTTGCCTTTCTTCCGCATGTTGTTGGCTGTGGTCTCGCTGAAGTGCAGCCGCCCCACGGTGACCTTGGTGACCTGCTCTGGAGGCAGGTTGACCCTGGAGAAGGGGAAACAGAGGAGCGAGTGAGGACACCACCGGAGAAGAGGTTCTTTGAGAAATGGCCATCTCCTGGCCTGCTCCACCAAAGCAGGTCTATGGACTGGGCACAGAGTGGGGAATGTGAAGAGAGGAAAACTTTGCCGTGGGAAACAGAGGAGAAAAATGGAGAGTGTGACATCAACAGAACTATCCAGAGACCTCCAACTCAGCCTTTTCCCCACCTTCTCCTGCCATTGCTTATTCCTCAGCAGAACTACCCACTAGAGCACCGGTCTCATGAGGAACGGCTGAGGGAGCTGGGGGGGTTCAGCCTGGAGAAAAGGAGGCTGAGGGGAGACCTTCTGGCTCTCTCCAACTCCCTGAAAGGAGGGTGTAGCCAGGTGGGGTCGGTCTCTTCTCCCAAGGAACAGGTGATGGGACAAGAGGAAATGTCCTCAAGATGCACCAGGGGAGGTTTAGGATGGATCTTGGGAACAATTTTTACATCTAAAGGGTTATGAAGCCTTGGAAGAAGCTGCCCAGGGAAGTGGTGGAGTCATCATCCCTGGAGGTATTTAAAAGCTGGGCAGATGTGGTGCTGAGGGACATGGGTCAGCGGTGGGTTTTGGCAGCGTTGGGTTGATGGTTGGACTCCATGATCTGAAAGGTCCCTTCCAACCAAAATAATCCCATGATTCTATTCTACACCCCGGGCAGCACTCACGTGACGGGGTTGAAGGGCCGTTTGCTGCGGTCAGACTGCGACTGCTCGATATTGATGGACTGGTTCAAGGCCTCTAGCTGGAGAGAAAGATTTGAGTGAGTGAGAAAAAACAGAAAGCTGAGACCTTCCCCTTCCCACCTCCTTCTCCCAAGCCCTCCTCTCAGTACAACTGACTTCCAAACACCCAACTGGAGCATGGTCATTGTCCAACCATGGGTGAAGGTCAATGGGTGTCCACCACACGGCTGAAGGCAAAAAGATCTTCCCAAAGTGCCTACATAGCTCCAGAGTCAAAAGTGAGTTAAGATGCAGCCCTGAAGATGCCCAGGCAGTGACTGAGTCCACCTTAGGACTCCTATTTGAAGATCTGCCTTGTCCTTCAGCTCTCTCCCTACAACTTAACCCATGAAGACGTGGTGTTGCCTGCTCCCGACCCCCTGCCAAGCCCTTCTTCTCCCTGCTGGAGTTGCCGCTGGCTCTTAGCTCCCGCTTGCCTTCACTCCGTGCAGCTTCAGGTAGAAGCACTCTAAGGGTTTCAGGCCCTCGGGGGTCTTCACATACTTGGGATCTCCAAGCATGCCGATGTAGACCGTGACCTGGAAGTGGTTCTTCTTCTGGCACACGAAGGCATCATCGCCCACCGAGAAGTTGAAGCCCTTGTCAGCGTCGACGCGGTAGGTGAGCATGGGGCTGTGGGAAGAGCAGCAGGAGTTACCACCATGAGAGGTTCACGCTGTTTTTGGGGTGGGGGAGGAGGGGGGTAGGACGAGTGTTATGGTTTGAGGACCCCACAACAATTTATCGTCGTTTAGACAATTACTCTCTCACCCGATGACCCTCTGGGAAGGGGAATCCGGGAAAAAACCAAGGAAACCCCAGGGGTTGAAATATAAACAGATTTAATAGGATAAGACTAAATAATTAACATTAAATAAATTAAATAAATAATTAACATTAATAGCACTAAAGAACCAATACCGATTCCGATATCGACATAAAATACACCAGGACTATCCCCAGCCTCTTCTAATCCCAGGAAGCTGGTCCCTCCCAACGTGGGACCCTGCAAGTGCTTCGGGAGGAAGGGAAGGGCTCAGGGCTCCAGCATTTGGGGCAAGGACTTCTCAGGGTGGCAGCCACCAGGAGAGAGAGAGACAGAGAGAGAGAACTCCTCAGCAAACTTTCTAATTTATAGTGAATGTGATGTTCATGGTATGAAATAACCCTCTTGGCAGCTTGGGGCAAGTGCCTGGGTCTCGTTTCTCCTCCTTCCCACACCTCGAAAACATGGAGGCCTTGAACCCTCTGCACACCAGAGCTGCTGTAAAGTAAATATTTTCACCAATTGAGACACTAGAGTCTTCCAAAAGTGCAGTTTTTCCAGGCTTTAAAAGAGAAATTAGTTCTGTGTTGCTCAAACCAAGACAATGAGCCCCACGCCCAGGAGCAGAAGCAAGGAGGAGTCCATAGGACACGGTACATGGCCACATCCTGGGGTGGTCCATATCTCCTTGAAGGTTTGCTTTAGGTGGGTCTTCAACTGGAAAGGACTATGGTTCCTGTGATGAGGGTCTGATGAGGACCCTGGGGCAACCACCCCTCTATATGCTACACTATAGTACTAAAACTGAAAGAGGGGAGATGGAGATGTGGGGAAGAACTTCTTTGGTGTGAGGGTGGTGAGAGCCTGGCCCAGGTTGCCCCAAGAAGCTGTGGCTGCCCCATCCCTGGAGAGGTTCAAGGGCAGGTTAGATGGGGTTTGGAGCAACCTGGTCTGGTAGGAAGCGTCCCTCCATCATGGAACTGGATGATCTTCAAGGTCCCTTCCAACCCAAACCATTCTAAAAATTCTACAATAATTCTCTAAAGATAGTAAACATGAGCCACAAGAGAGGAACATCTCATTTTTGAGCCCGGGCTCCACGTGCACTGGAGGTACCCAGCTCCATAGCATCCCCACAGCCTGGAGCAGACCCCGGGATGCTGCTGGTTGGGAGAAGCAGCTCAGGAGGAGGACCTGGGTGGGGGTGTCCCACACCTCTGCTCTCTTGACCCATCGCATTCCCGACGCGTGCAGGATTCCTGCCGAAATCACAACCACCTGCTCCAGCTGCTGGGAAAAGCCTCCAGCCCCCAACAGGCAGGTCCAGAGGAGGAGAAGGAAGAAGAGGAGGAGGAGGAGGAGGAGGAGGAGGGGGCCCTGGCCGCCTGATGAACACACACCAGCTGGAGAGGTTTAATCTACATCTCCTTAATGGGCTGGTTACCATGGGAACGAGGGAAATATGTGGCCTTTGCAGCAAGTCCCCTTTTCTCTCACCAGCCCAAAACCCCCCAGAGCTGGGCTGGTGGGGGCCCCCCAGTGCCTCCTGTCCTACGCTGTGGGGGGAAGGAGATGCCTCTCCTCCCACTCCCTCATTGAGCAGAACTCCAAAATCCTATTATTTTATTTAAAGAACTATGGGTGAGGTTATAAATATTATTTATTTATTAATTAAAGAACTGTGGAGCTCAGCCTAGGCTTTGACTTCAGCCTTAAAACTTACGGAGCCCTCTTCCACCAAAGTGCTTCTGAGTTCCACCTCCAGGACTCGATACCGACAGACAGACAGACAGACAATGGCCAGAGGGGAGGTGGACGGACTGAGGGATCAAAGCAGACACCAGCAAGACTTTGGGAAGCAGGAGATTTGGGGTTTCTGGTTTTTGTGGGGTTTTTGTTTTGTTTTGGGTTGTGGGTGTGTTTTTGTCTTTGTTTGAGTGGGGTTTTTTGGTGTTTTTTGTTTTGTTTTGGTTTTGTTTTTTTTTTGCTTTTTTTTTAAGTGTGGTTGGACTCGATGATCTCAAAGGTCCCTTCCAACCACTAAGATTGATTCTGTGATGATTCTGTGAGATAAGGGAAAGGTTGCTCTTGCTCCCCTGGTGTCCCCAGACTGGCCACCTCCTTTTCTTCTGGGCAGAAAGCCCTTCTCCCCACCAAACCTGGGGGGATTTCCAGGTTTTCCTGAATAAAGCTGGAAGGGCCATGAACAAACTACTCCCTCCTTGCTCCCCAGGGAGCTGGGGCTGCTCCCTGGACACAAACCAGACGGTGGGAGCAGAGCACTACCTTAGCCCAGAGGCACGAGAGGAATTCCCCTCCGCTCTCGCCCTCCTCCCAGCCTCAGCTCCAAATTCTCCATCTGGCTCTTCTGGATGGGGAGGCTGCAGCTTGGGCTGGAGCCCACCACGCTCCCCCCATCCCCCCCCCAGGGGTGCCAGAGCCCTTCCCGACTGCTTTCACCCAGAACCCCTGAGAATTCACTGCTGGCCCCACTGGTTTTTAATGGAGAAAGCAGAGGAGAAGGAGGGACTGCCCGAACCTCCAAGCCATGGATGCTTCCCAAACGTGCTCTGGTTAACATCACTCAAAGTGATGGCTGCTAAAAACACGTGTTGAAAGAAGGGAGACAGTCAGGTTCCCCTTTCCCTGTCTTCCAGAGATGCCTGGTCCCTCCAGAGTCCCCTCCTCAAAGGCTCCTTTTCTCTGAGTTTTCCCAATACGTGTGGCCAGTGCATCCCCAACGTGGGATCCCGGCACTGGGGTAGATCAGAGGTGAGAAGCTGCTTTCCAGGTGTAGAAGCACAGAATGGGTTGGGTTGGAAGGGACCTTAAAAATCATCCAGTGGCACCCCCTGCCCAGGGCAGGGACACCTCCCACCAGAGCAGGTTGCTCCAAGCCCCCTCCAACCTGGCCTTGAACCCCTCCAGGGATGGGGCAGCCCAAACTTCCAACCCAAAGCATTCAATGATTCTCTGAGGGTGCCATCTCAGACACCCCACCAGTGTCTCCACAGCTCAGCACCGTTTGTGGTCCCTTCAGCTGCCTGAGATACAGCTGGGACATGAGAGAGTGAGACCTCAATGTCCACCACCATAGAATGAGCCAAGCTGGCCAACACAGTGTCATAGAATCAAGGAATGGTTTGGGTTGGAAGGGACCTTAAAAACCACCCAGCCCAACCCCCTGCCTGGGGCAGGGACACCTCCCACCACACCAGGTTGCTCCAAGGCCCCTCCAACCTGGCCTTGAAGCCCTTCAGGGACGAGGCAGCCACAGCTTCTCTGGACAACCTGAGAGTTGGTCAACCTGTGTCACCTAACCCAAACCTCCATCCCGCAGGATTGGACCATGTCCCACCGGTCTCCATCCCCTTGGCGAGGTTCAAGATCTGCTGTTTTTAAGGACCTTTTTTCCAACCAAGGAGGTTGAGCCTGAAAGCTCAGGTTTAGCTCCCAGCTCCAGCGGAGAACCCATGGTGAGGACCAGTTTGCTCAACGGGAAGAGCCGAGCACCAGCCCAGTTCCCATGATCCGAAGTCTCCAGGCTCTGGGCTCAACATGGAGATGTTTCTGTCGGGTGCTGCACTACCCTTCTCCAGCTGCTTTCCCTCAAACTGTAAACACGGGGGGGGAGAGGGAGGAGGGAGCCTGCTGGCATTTGTCAGAGCATGCTGTCAGGGAGACGAATTACTCCCTCTCCCAGGAGTAAATTAGCAAACTGCCTGGTTCCAGGCATCTTCGGCAACTGCCGCTGGAAACCAGCTCACCCTTTGGAAGGTTCAACGAGTCCCAAACCACAAACCCAGCGCAAAAGGCCAAGAAGAAACAACGTTATCAACAAAACCAATCCAGAGACTTTGGGTTCGGAGACAGATCCCTCAAGCCCACGTGAGCCAAGCCTGAGCCACGAAGCCACCACACCGATTTCCAGGCACCTTCACACAACTCTCCTTTCCTTCCTCCCTTCCCAACATTTCACAGAATCACAGAATCCTCATGGTTGGAAGGGACCTTTGAGATCACTGAGTCCAACTACACACACACACACACAAAGAAAACCCCAAAATCTCAGGCAGTAGAGCCCTGAAGTGCCACATCTACACGTTTCTTAAACACCTCCAGGGATGATGACTCCACCACCTCCCTGGGCAGGCCGTTCCAGTGCTTGACCACCCTCTCAGGAAAGTCATTCTTCCTAATATCTAATCTGAACCTCCCCTGCCCCAACATCAGACCGTTTCCTGAATCCAGCCTACTTTTAGGAAGCCTGTGTCAAAACTCAACTCCGTGTAGTTCATAGGAGCTTGGCTTCCCTTTGCTCTTCCTTCTCCTGGCAGCCATGGGGCTGCTCCACAGCTTCATCCTGCCTGGGGATGGGGAATCTATTGCCATTCACACAACAAAATTCACTGTTCAGGTCTCTTGGAAGGCAGAAACGAGTTGAGATGCCTCCCTGTGCTGTCCCCATCTCATCCAGCCATGGCAATGGCTGAGAAGGAGCCATTAATTAGTAATTTTCCACTCATTTGCAGGAGGCAAGATACAAATATCATCTGATGTTACAGTGATGATCGTTCCTCTGAGGAGAAAGAGCTGTTAAACGGGCTTGAACGGTGCTGGGAGAAGCTGGGAGAAGCTGGAAGAAGCTCTCCCCTTGTTGGGGCCATTGAGCATCACAAACCACAGCAGGAAACCCCTGAGGAGCCAAAAAAAAAATAAAAAATCAGTGTTGGTGACTGGGGCTTTCACTGGGAGCAGCTTGAGTGGGGACTGGTGGAAGAAAAAGGTCTCCTTAAGCTTCATCATCAGCCAGTGCTAACGAGGCTGCATTTAGCTCTTTGGGAAGCCTCTTTGTAAGAAACTGGAGAGAAGGACAGACTGGTGAAAGGAGGGGGAAAAAACCTGACCAGTTTCACCCCTGGGTTCAGCTCTTCCTCTGCCCGATGGCCAAGAGGATGCTGCACCCTTCGCCCATCCTTAGCCAAAGAGTTTGGGACCACCTAACGCTGACCTCTGGAGGTGTCCCTTCATGGTTTGCTCCCAAAAGGCCTCTCCCTTTGCTGAGCAGACCAGAGGGCTGGTGGGCACAGAGAAAATACACCCAAAATCCTGCCAGAAGGCTGGTGAGAACCCAGCAATTTGAGTTCCCCCTCCCCAAAAGGAGGAGACAAGGTGGGACCACTGGTTGACACAGATTCTTGGATCGCAAATGAATCCCCAGATCCTGCCAGATTTCAGCATCTCCCTGCCAGATGCTCATCCACAGTAGGAAGACTGTATCATCCCTACCCAAATCTGGAAAAATCTCCTTCCCCTCAGCTGATCCACCTCCAAATGTGATGGACTTTGAGACATTGGAGCCCTGCTCTTGGCAGGGAGGGACTACTAAGGGACCCAATTTTGCGTGGGCAAGAGGAGGAGCATGGACTATCATTTGATAGTACTTTTTTGCCCTATAAGCTTATACTTAGCATGGAATAATAAATAATAATAAATAATAAATCCACAGGCACAAGCAAAAACTATTCTGAATGGGTTCAAGAAGTGTTCAAGGCCAGGTTGGAGGAGGCTTGGAGCAACCTGGTCTGGTGGGAAGTGTCCCTGCCCAGGGCAGGGGGTGGCACTGGGGAGGGCTTTAAGGTCCCTTCCAACCCAAACTATTCTACGATTCTATGAAAAATACATTAAATTACTGACAAAGGCATTATTCCCCTAGCCCAACAGAAAGGGTCACGCTCATGGCATCCTAAAGGCTCGGTCTCCCTCCTTAACCCACCTTTCTGGTCTCCCTTCTTAAGGACAAGAGCAGGAAAAAAAATCAGATGATTCAGATGATTCGAATTCCTGGGGCTGTGAATAGGTTGTGGGCACCTGGATGACAGAAAATATGTTCCCTCTAGGGGCAGGAAACTCTAAAAGCATGTACAAACTGGAGGACAGATTCCAGCAGAAAACAGACCAGGAACGGTTGGTCCTTGATTTATCATCTCAGAGGAAAGTAAATTGTGGAAATACTCTAAGAGCCAGAGATCCTCCTCGTTTGCTGAGCGTACCTCAAAAGGCAGAAGGGAAGGAGGAGGCTCCTACCTGCTAAAACGTGGAATTAGCCAACCTAAAAAAACTCCAATATAGAAAAAGGAAGGGAAGATGGATCTTTTGGTGTTTCCCATCAGGATGTTCTGCTGGAGGAAGCCATCTTCCATTTAGAAGGAGATGTGGGTCCATCTTGCACAGGGTCTCCTAGAGCTACCTGGCCTCAAAGCCAGGGAGAGCCCGCCGGGGTGGTGTGTAACTAAAAAAATGGATCGATCGACCCTCGACCTCAGCCCTTAATTCTGGCCAAAAATCCAGCGCCCCAACAAACGGCACGTGGGCTCCTAAAATCTCCGTGAAGTCAGCTAAGAGGAATTTACTCATTACACAACGGGGGTGACGATGACCTAAAAATGCCTCAGGAGTGGGTTTGCTCTGGCTTTCCCCCTAAATCCTTAAAAGCAGGTATTAGGCAAGTGATGCCCAGGGAATGGGGCTGGGTTTGGGAAGGGAAAAAGCTGGGATTTTCTCACCCAGGCTGCTTGGAGGGTACCAGGTTGTGGGGGAAAATCTCTGGAACAGGGGGGACTTTAACATCTGCAAACATGGTCCGTGACAAGCTGAAAGAGCTGTGACGTGTTTGGGACCAGGGAACGTTTACCCAGCGCAGGTAAACAGAGAGGGGGGAGGGAAAAGAGAGGACTCATTATGGAGTCCCCAGAGAAGAAGTGAGGCCGTGAGAAAGGTCTCCTCCCGCCCCACGCAGAAGCTCTTTGGACCTCACCGACTACACAAGGGGCATTTGTGCTGCTGCCAGGGGGTGATGGCCCCGCCGAGATGGATGGGGGACCGAGAGGCCACCCCAGGGAGCCACAGGAGTCCACCCAACCAAGCGTTGCCCGAGTGACAGAAGGAGGGGGGGTCAGCTTCTCCTGGCTGCTCACAAGTCCCCAGAAGCTGTTGACATTCAGCCTGGAGAAGAGAAGGCTCCAGGGAGACCTTCAAGCCCCTTCCAGTCCCTCAAGGGGCTCCAGGAAAGCTGGGGTGGGACTCTGGATGAGGGAGGGGAGCCCCAGGAGGAGGGGGAAGGGTTTGACCTTGAAAAAGGGGAGATGGAGCTGAGATGTGGGGAAGAACTTGTTTGGTGTGAGGGTGGTGAGAGCCTGGCCCAGGTTGCCCCAAGAAGCTGTGGCTGCCCCATCCCTGGAGGGGTTCAAAGGCAGGTTGGAGGGGGCTTGGAGCAACCTAGTCTGGTGGGAGATGTCTCCCCATCATGGAACTGGATGATCTTGAAGGTCCCTTCTGACCCAAACCCTTCTGTGATTCTGTGATTCCACCTGAAGGTGGGAGATGCTTCCTTCAGGGAAACGGTTGGGTAGAACAGAAGTAACCACCTCCCCAGGTGACCCCTCTCCTGCTGTGCCTGGGGAAGCAGCCACAAACACAGCCTTTGCAAATGACCAAGGATGTCACCAAAGAAGTAAGCAACTCCTTTCCTCCCCAGGAGAACAACCCATAGCACACCCTGGTCCCCCCCAGGTCTACCTTAGGGATGACACAAGGACTGGGGCTGGAGATCTGTGTCCAGGAGAGCCTGGGAGGTTTGGTATCGCAGACACCTCTCCCATGCCCCCCAAGAAGACCCCCCCACCAGCCCCTGGCTGTGCAGAAAGGGGAGGAGGGGAAATGGGGGGGGGTTTATTCCCTCGGCGAGCGGTTCCTGGAACCCAGCCTGCCGCTTGCCAGCTCCTTGTCACCTCCCAGGAATGCAGGGAGGATCCAGGGCCGTTTCCTCCTGAGCAGCTTGTCCACACGCTGCCTCCACCCTCCTCTGCCCCAGCTTCTCCTTCCATCTCCCAGCTCCATGCAGCCCCCCCAGCCCCTCTCCACTCCCCCCTCTCCCTCGGCCACCCCATCTCTCCTCTCTGCCACCTCCTGCCTTTCCTCAACCCCCTTCCCTCTTCCTTTCCTTCTCTCCTCTGCCCACCAACCACTCCCACTCCTCCTCAAGCTCCTCTCAAGCTGGAGCTGAAGTGGCTCTAGATGACCTCCAGTCATCCCTGCTATGCATTGTCTACAAAACCCTAATGCTTATTTTAAAATCCAGGACCTTGGTAAGCCCGGGCAGAAGGAAAGGACGTTGCTGGTCCCCGCCATGCTCAGGGCAGTGATTTATTTGCCAACGCAACCCTCCACGGCAGACCAAGGTCTGAGTGGTTGCCCAACTGCCACCAAAGCTGCCCAACTGCCATCAGAGGTGCCCAATGGCCACCAAAGCTGCCAACCCACCATCTGCCAGCTCCTACGGAGCCAGCCCCATTTCTTCATCCTCCACCAGCCCCACAGAAGCGTAGAGAAGTAACTTTCCCAGTGCTTAAGGTACGGTGGGGAGAGTCTCTCCACCACAGCGTGATGGGAGAGGACAAGGGGAAGTCCAGGAAGATCCTCGTCCCATCTCGTGAGTCCCATCTCTGCCCCCAAGTCCCTTGCACCCCCCCCCCAAAAAGTGAATCTGCATTTCTCTAAAAGGTGGGGGATCCACTCACAGTTCTTTGTAGTTGGCATCATAGAGGGTTGCCCACTTGTTCTGCTGATGGGGCTGCCACTTTATGGACTGGTAGTTGGGATCCAAGTAGGAGCCGTTCAAGCTGTCGTTATCTTGAATCAGGCCTGTGTTGAGGGGAAAACATCAATTTCAATCATTCTGATGGAGTCTTCAACTGGGTGATGGCAGAAGAAAGGGGCTGGCGTGGCGTGGCCAGCCTGAAGTCCACCTCCCGGCTGCCAGGACACCACCACGGCCACCAGCTCTGGGCTCCTGGAAGCCCAGCAGGGTTAAGCCCTGCTGGTTGTCACCTTGAGGTGGCCACATGCCACTTAACCAAGCTCCATGGTCCAGCGAGGTGCCCGAGGTGGGAGGAGGGATTAAGGGGAAGGGGATGGGGAATAAATAAACCCCACGTACCTGGTGAGAGTGGTCCCGGTTGGTGCCAGGGAGGGGTTGGGACTCTGTCCGGGTTGAGCGGCACGGACCCCATTCCCGGCTCCTGCTTTATCAGCCCGTTGAGCATCTGCGCGTTGAGGGTGTTGGGGGGCGACTCGGAGTGTTTCCTCTTCTTGGCAGGGTGGACCGGGAGGCTGTGGAGAACCCACGGGACACCAAAGGGTGAGCAGGAGAAGGGGAGGTGGGGATGGGACAGCCCCCCAGCCGACGGCCAAGAAAAAGCTGGGATCTCACGTTAAAACCCAGACCTTTCAGGCTCTTTCAGGACCATCACCACCTTCTCCCCCATGGCCCTGCTGAGCCACGTCTTGGCTGTCCTCTTTGCTGTCCCCACCATCCAGCTCCAAGCCACGTGCTGCAACCCCCTGCCCAAACTTTGTGGCAGCTCATAGAATGGTTTGGGTTGGAAGGAACCTCAAAGATCATCCAGTTCCATGGTGGGGGGACACCTACCACCACACCAGGTTGCTCCAAGCCCCCTCCAACCTGCCCTTGAACCCCTCCAGGGATGGGGCAGCCACAGCTTCTCGGGCCAACCTGGGCCAGGCTCTCACCACCCTCAAAGCCAAGAACTTCTTCCCCACATCTCAGCTCCATCTCCCCTCTTGCAGTGTCAAACCCTTCCCCCTCCTCCTGGGGTTCCCCTCCCTCATCCAGAGTCCCTCCCCAGCTTTCCCGGAGCTCCTTGAGGGACTGGAAGGGGCTTGAAGGTCTCCCTGGAGTCTTCTCTTCTCCAGGCTGAACCCCCCCCAACTCTCTCAGCCTGTCCTCCCAGCAGAGGGGCTCCAACCCTTGGAGCATCTCTGTGGCTTCCTCTAGAGCTGCTCACATCTCCACCTCAATGCCTCTTGATCTTCCCATTCAACCCAGTGATTTTCCTCAAGTGTTCTGCAAACCTCCAGCTCCCATTCCCTCCTCCCTGCTCCCCCCCCCAAAAAAGCCTTCCCCAGATCCCACAACTCCCACAAATAATGTTGAAACTCCCCCCTGCCCCCCCTCAAGCCTTACTCTGCTCCATGTTGCTGGAGTAGCTGGTGCAGCATCTGGGACTGCTGGGCATGGTGGAGGTCGGCGGGCCCCATGCCCTGCCCCATGGCGTAGGGTGGCATCAGGGGCTCGGCCTTCATGAACATGTCCCGTTGCAGACCAGGGTAGTGAGGGTTGTGCTGCTGCTGGTGCGGGTGAGGGGGCGGTGGGGGCGGCGGGGGGGGACCCTGGAGGTGGGGAGGTGGTGGAGGGGGAGGTGGCGGTGGAGGAGGATGCTCCAGGCGAGAAGGGGGAGTCATGTGGCACATGTTCTCGGGGGTCATGGTCCGGAGGAGGTGAGGATCTTGAAAGAGAGAAGAGTTGTAGGTGTTAGACCATCAGGACTGTGTGTCCTAAGGCTGTGACCAGCATAGACCCTCTCCTGATCCGTCCTGGCCATGGCTTTCTTCATGAACCCAAAGAATCACAGAATGGTTTGGGTTGGATGGGAGCTTAAAGACCATCCAGTCCCACCCCCTGCCCTGGAGGACACCTCCCACCACACCAGGTTGCTCCAAGCCCCCTCCAACCTGCCCTTGAACCCCTCCAGGGATGGGGCAGCC